>BJBW01008232.1:24595-60688 GCA_004320125.1 Scolopax mira
CTGGATGATCTTTAAGGTCCCTTCCAACCCAAACCATCCCACAATTCTATGAAAAAAGCCACCCAGCGCTGAGTGACATCATCTCCCCAGTAGAGTTTCTTTGCAGCACTTGTCAGGTACCAGTTTCCAGGTGTTCTCTGCCTCAGCAACTCATCACACCCACTTCCGCAGGCTGTTTATAAACCCATGTAGCCATCCTGCATAACCACCCCTCTCACACACGAGGGATTCCCACACGCTGCAATAAGGACAACAAAACCATCACCAAGAACATCAATTTTCTGCAAATTCTTTTCTACCGTCTCTCTAGACAAAGGACCTTCCGTGATTTTCCCGGCTTAGGGATAAACAGGGACTTTTCGTCAACGAATCCTGACTTTGGTGGAGGGGAGAGCAGGCAGAGAGTGGGTCTGTTTATCTCCACCCCCGAGCATGAGTCATTCCTCCACCGCAGCTCTCCCCGCCGGTTGCTGTCAGAAAGCAGCGCTCGGTTTAATCACCAACAGGGAAGCACAAGAGACAATACTCCATCTGCCTCCCTCTGAAGTGATTCAAAGAGAGAGACTAGGGTGAAAAAAACCACACTTAAATACTTAGGCAAGGCATGAGACACAGTATTTCACATGATTCCCTGCACCCTCCTTTCACTACACCGTGCATTTTATCTTGCTGCACAACAGCAAGTGTTTTATGCATCAGGTATAATTATAAAAGAGAAAAGAGCTAATGAGCGTCTCCTTCAGTTTGGATTAAGGTCCTTGGCAAAGCTTTTTTTAGCCTGTACAATATGCAGAGACCTCATCGTTTCCCACATTGGTAAACAGATGAGAATATCATTAAAATGACGATCTTTTAAGCTAGAACTAGAGAAAATGTGCCATTTTACCTTAGCTTGAACAAACCATAAATCTTATTCCCTTATAGAAAACATTTGCCAGATTTTTCTAAAGACACTTTAGAAGGAATATGCTAAAAAACAAATGGTATAAATGCTCTCCGACACTTTGGGTAGGAGCTGAAGTTTTTCTGATAGAACTCGTGGGATAAAACAGCAGCCAGTGCCTGGTTGAAGAGAACATACATGACCACACACCACCACGTCAGGTTGTGAAACCCAAGCGTGATGGCCATGGATATGTATATCAGGAGCTCTGCAAAATAATGAGGGCAAGAAACTTGCTCAAACCAGTCCCCGAAAGGTACGCTGTGGCTCAGACTGACAACCTTTCCTGCAAGCAAACAGAAAGAAATTAGGTAAGAACAACATACAAGAAATAAACTTTTATCTTCTACTCCCAGTTACAGAACAAAAGGCTCATTAAGGTTATCATCGTTATCCACCTCCATCTGATCTGGCAGCTTTGTACCTCCTAATGACGTCAGATGCCACCTCTGGCTGGTTGTGCCAATACAGGGTAAGGAAGCCTATTTTTAGCCCACATGAAGACAGACGGGACATCCCCGAGGAGTGACAAGTCCTAAACATTAGCACGTGTCTGTCCTTAGGACAACAGAAGCTAGACCTTTGTTTAAAGTTCTATAAAGCCATATATACACAGACATACACATACACACTCCCCACTCAACCATCCAATCTCGATTCCAAACAGCCTCATTTAATCCACTGAAAGTCATCTTACAGAGAGCACCCCACTATGGAAACTGAAAAATACTTGTTTTAAGATATTAGAAGCTACAGAGGCTGATTTAAAAAAAAAAAAAACCAGGAAAAAAGTTACCTTGGCTTGCAGAAAAGAAACATCTTACCTGATTTACTTTTTCTAAGATTAGCTAGAATCACAAGACATCTGTGTTGGTGAAGAGAGGCCCAAATGTACATCATAACTCCTACAATGTGATACCAGCAGATCTGCACAGAAAGTTCTTTTCCTGCATGAAATATGTTTCATTAATATATGGCCGGGAAATACCTTCCCAAGCACCATCCCCAAACACTCTACGTATTTTTTTAAATGTTACTGTCTTATAAAATTCTAGGAGTCAGCCTCTAACCCCTTGAAAGATGCTTTTAAATCCTGCATCACTTAAGCACTCAGATGGTAGTTCATGTCTATTAACCACTCTATACTAAAAATATCTACTTTTTAATCCAGTAGCTCGAGGTACAGCATGATGTACAACCAACACAGAATTGATAGCTTAAGACCTCAATATGCAAACTAATTTTTACCATCTTAAAGATGTCATGGCTCAGGTCAGCGTATAAGTACACAGTTGTTTGTCTTGTTCCCAATGAGTGACATACATATATTGACACTCACACAGTGTGAACCACTCAGGCCTTCAAAAACAGTTGAGTGTATTAATTTACAAGACAATACATCACCTCTAAGAATCTAGAAGATGTGAAAAGTAGAAGACAGGTCCAGAAAGAAAAAAGCTTTATCTAAACACAGGAGATCGGAATTAAAAAAATTGTTGGATTAAACTAGAGGTGATGTGGCTGGCAGCAGTTAAAAACTTCACTGAAGTTACATACTTGGTAATGACCACCTTAGAAAACTAGTCATGGGAGAAGTGCTACAACCAGCCCGTGATTCATCTGTGCAGGGGAACTATAGCACAGCCTGTGAGACTCAGCAGAACATGCTGGCAGAAATAAATCATATAATTCAAATTTCTGCTGTATTAATGGAGATGTTACAGCAAGGGGGGAAAGAAGAGACTGACCGATGCAAGGCAGCACAGTGGCAAGTTCCCATCAGAAAACAAAGGAGGTGGTCTGGCAGACCCACCTTACAGCAAAGCTTACAACTGAATTTCACTGAATTTTTTGGAGTTGGAAGGGACCATCAACCAAACTCCAGTTTGAGAAGTGAGGTTGTGAAGTGGCATTTGAGAACTGGTACCTGTTACTGTCCTTCATAAAGGATATGTACCTCAATGCAAATCTGATTGGAATTGAACCTGAAATTATCTATGAGATGTCTTTCAGGAAGTACCAGTGATGGCTAACATGAGAGTGTGGGGCAGTGTCTGTAGAATGCTGGTTGATTATAAAAAATACCAAAATTTTGTGACTTTGAACAATGCCAGCAAGTATTTTTACATCTCATCGGTTAACACACTTCTCACTCAAGCGGCCCTCTATGAAACCGAGCAAACAGTTTGCCACGACAGGTACAAACGGGAGGCAAGACACCTTCTTTGGGAATAACCAAGCAGGTCCTTACCCTTCTTGACATCAGTAGGCACTTGGCAGAGCACAGTTGAGCCGAGAGCCACGTAGTAGGCAAGTCCAAAGCAATATTGCACGATATGAATGACGCCGCTGGAGAAGACGCTGGTCCAGAGGCATTCGGCAAGCCTTCGGCAGCTATGCAGCCAAAGCAGCAGGAGAACCAGGAGCGTGGAGAAGTGCTCACAACCTGCTTGCAGATAAAAAAAATAGCAACTTTGAGACAGACAGGAACACTTTAACCCCAACAGCGTTTCCAAAAAAAAAAAGGCTATTCCCCCCCCCAGCAAAATTTTACCCTCAACTGGGTAAATATTTGTAGAATGTGCACTGGGGAAAATATTTGTAGATCTGAGGCGCTGCTGACCACAGCAAGATTACTTCTAGAAGGTGCTAATGGCCCTTTCTGCTAAAAGGACTGCTGAAATCCATTGTGTACATGAATTAGAAAAGCAATCATATACACAGATTAGAATGATTTCTACCTTGACTAATGACAAAGGGACTTGGTATTCCAGAAAAAGTCCCTCGGGGCCTAGTTTAAAAGCAGCTGATGAAGTGGCACTTGAAAAATACATGTTCAGCACAGGATGGTAGGGAAGCTTTCTAACATGTATATGGCTGCATTGTAGTAGCTGGAATACTTGCCCGTGTCCTCGCTTTGAGAATCTCTGCCAAGAGCAGAGTGCACATGCTGAATCCACGATGGGAATGACCCTCCAAGGAACTCAGCTTGGAAAAGCCAGATCAGCAGAAAGCCATTCCAGAGCACAGAAACCACATAAAAGTGAGTAAACCACCTGTGGGAACAAAAAGAGGCTTAATTAATGTTCTCAATGTTCTTTAGTTGGAAACGTAGCTGCAGGACAGGCTTGCCTGATGGTGAGTACATTCCCTTTTCAATATCAAAAAGTAGACAACTTGGGTCTCCAGTGGCACCAAGCAGGAATAATCCTAACACCTTCTTCCCCCAGTGAAATGCTGCATGGAATAACCTGTAATTTAGTTTGCCTTACTAACCACTGCTGTACTAAAGAGAAGAAAGTGTAAACCATGCATTGCAAAGGTGTTCCTCACCACTTACAACTAATCATGATGTGCCCAACTTTTTCTTTATAATTTATTTACACCACTGAAAGCATTTCCAAATTAACCTTCTGGGCATTTCCAGGCTGTTGTGCCTAGCAGCACTCCCACTTTCCCTAGATCTCATGGATGCACTTTAACATGACTCGTTAAAGTTCACAAATGACAAATGCAGATCGTAAGAGGCAACCAGAAGTAATTAGTCAGTTGTTCACCAAGATATCTTGTCCCTCTGAAAATTCAAGGTCTGCAACAATCACATAGAAAAAAAGGAGAGACTGCCAAACCCACTGGGTGACTACAAGGCAAGAAAGACCACCTGTGTTTTTTTTTTTAAATGAAACAGAAGTATCCCTCAACCTCATAATGCACTTATAAAACCACATCATGCATTACTGAAATGCAATTATGGTCAAGACAGGTAACTGGATGGAGTTAAACAGCCTTATGATATCCAGCTCAAACTAGGTGATGCAGTGTTTCCTTTGCTTTTAAGACTAGAAGTCCTTTTGGCTATGAATAAAAATCAGAAACTCTGGAAACACCTGCAAAGTGATGTCCCACAAGAAGATGCTGACAGACGTGTCTTGACAATGTAACTATTGGTGCAAAACTAGGATATAACTGCATAGTCAGAGAAGATGGTATGTCTCTGGAAACTAGTCTTTTGGGGAAGTGCAGGGGTACAACAACCTTGCTTAGTGAAACTAGAGTGACCCCCTCCCAAAGCACCTCAGGTGACTCTCAACAGCAATAAAGAGGCCAAGTCAGAACCAGAGAGACAGGGAGCATCGCTGCGTGCTCCAGAGCACCTTGCCCATTAGCAGTTGATATCCCCTTCACATGATCCCTTCTCCTCTCCAGTTCCTTCTCCTACCAAGCAGGAAAGCACCATTCACTCTGCTGATTCGCGACAGCGGAAGTAAAATTTAGCCCCTCGTTTTCTGCTTCAAAGAGAATTTGTATATTGATAAAGACTCCAAGTTTTCAATCTCTTTCCCTGCTGTCTGCTACTCAGTAGACTTCTGTCTCATCACTTGCCACAGACCTTTCCCCACACACGTTGCTTTTTGCTACCAGCAGACAAACAAGCCCTTCCAGCTTAGCAGAGACGTGTCCTGCGAGCGTTCAGCTGGGGATGTATCTGGCCTACAGCACAATCCAGCACCACCGTGTCACCCCTCAAGGCCACAAGTGTTCAGCATTTGCCAAACCAACCTGAAATAAATCATAATGTTTGACAAGATGGAACAGCAAAGTTAAAAACAGGCCCAGGCTAACGAAAATACAGCGCTTGTTTGGAAACAAGGTCAGATGAATGGAAACAAAATGCTTCAATGACTACCTTCAGGATCCTCTCTTTGAGCTGGCAAGGTTATAGGTTCACTACTCAAGCAACAGAATTGCTTTGTAGATGTTGAGAGCTCAAAACCAATTACCCTGAAAAAGCCACCTTGTTCAAACACCATCTTCCCTAAAAAGAAGTGGTGGGAAATTTCTGATGGAGAAAGGACAACTCAAATGAGAGCCTACCTTAATAACATAGCACTTCACAGTACACTGCAATTAAGACAAAGCCTTAATGAACCCTTATTTTTGCTGAGGGTACCACAGAGCTTAAACACATCCCTGGGTGTTTTCTTAATCATAACCCTGATAATTAAGACACTACATTGCAACCTTTCTATGAATAATATGCTGTGTCACGAAACTTTTTTAACACTCGGTTTGCAACCTATAGATATAAAAAGTGTCAGTGCTAGCAAGATCATTACGATGGGAGTGACCGGATCTTTGGGTTAAGTAGCCACCTGGTCTTGTCCTGCTGGCCTGTTGTGCCTAAGTCTAAGTTAAAAACAAGTTCTAGTCACAAATCTCTAATTATCAAAAATTATGAAATCCCAGTAGTGAATAGAAAGCTATAAGTGGGCCTCCCCCCTCCTCTTTCATCCTATTAAACATCAGTAAGGGATGCGTTTGGTTAACAACAGCTGTTCTTTTGCCTTATTACAGAATCACAGAATGGTCTGGTTGGAAGGGACCTTCAGAGACCATCCAGTTCCACCCCTCTGACAAAGCAGGGTCACCCAGAGCAGGCTGGACAGGAACACATCCAGGTGAGTTTTGAGTATCTCCAGAGGAGACTCCTCACCCTCTCTGGGCAGCCTGTTCCAGGTCTCTACCACCCTCAAAGGAAAGAAGGTTTTCCTCATGTTGAGAAGGAATTTTCAGTTTTCCAGCTTGTGCCCATTGCCCCTTGTCCTACCAGCGGGCTCTACTGAGAGGAGTCTGGCCCCATTACTTACAGACGGTTCACGCCGAGTCCTGGTCGTTATGAGTATGTTAAGTCACATTTTAAAAAGAATCCCTGAAGGAGGAAGACGACTGAAAATCATTTTAAGCCAGTAAACCTGTGGCACATTTGCACAGTCTCACTCAGGAATCTCTATTCCCAGGCCCTCCTCTGCCTTGCAGGAAAGGCAGTCCTGCAGATACTGGGATCCAAAGAAATTAAGTTTTTGTTCTAATTCGGGAGACGTGGGCTCGGTACGACCGCCGTCCCTACGCTCCCCCGGCTGCTCCCTCAGCGGAGCAGAAATGGCGGCGGGGGCCCGCCCTCCGCACCGCCCCTCCCTCACCTCTTGGGCACCTGGAGGAGGCGCAGCCAGGCCGGGCCCTGCCCCCAGCCGCCCTTCGTCTTCCCGTAGCGGATGAGATCCTGGAAGAGGCCGGAGACGAAGCCGTCGGGCTGCCTAGCCCGCCACAGCAGCAGCAGTAGGGCGGCCAGGAAGGCGGCGGCCAACAGGGCCCAGGCGGCCGCCAGCACCGTCGCCATGGCCGCCGCCCCGGCCCCGCCCACCGCGGGCCCGGTGGGGGCGCTTCCTCTTCCCCTTCCCCTTCCCGTTTCCTTCCCCTTCCTCTCCCCGTTCGGGGTGCGTGAGCCGTGGCCGCTAAGGCGGAGGGCCGCGTTTATACCGTTACCGAATGTATCGCTGGTTCCATGGCTGTTTTCCGTCCCGGCTCCGCCGCTGTAAGGGGAGGTGCTGCGGGTTTAGCGGCCCCGGGGAGAGGCAAACGCCATGGCCTCCCCCGGTAGTCCCCGGCACAGCCAGGGTCCTCAGCTTTTATACTGAGCATGGGGCAGATGGGATGGAATACCCCAGTTGGTCACGTTTGGGTCACCTGTCCGTTCCTCCCCACAGGTGTGACCCCGATACGCTTTTCTGCTTCCCACCCTCTCAGGGGCAAATAACGAAATTGGCTGCCCTTGGTTGTTATAGCAATGAGTATAAACAAGGGCCTCTCTGCTCACCATTCCTTGGCGTTTAGCACAAACATTGGCCTTATCACTCAGAGAATGAGCAGTTTCCTCCACAATATGCTGTTAATTTCAGAGTTAGAGGAGGCCTAACTAAAACGTAACATTCCAGAACACAAAACTGGTTCGGTTTTACTTCAAACCGGGACATTTGCACCCTGCCAGGTGCATAAGAGAGAAGGGGGAGAAGTGAGTGTCTGAGGAGAAGTACAGCTGTAAGAGAGAGAGAGCAGGTCCTGCGACTGCAGCAGGATCCAACCTCCAGATGGGGTCCACTTGCTAGCTATTTCATCAGAGTTTAGATAATTTGGAGGAAGAAGGGAAGGAATACAGCCATGAGGCTGGGAAATGGTTTGAAGGAGGGAGGGGTCGTCAGTCGGTCATCTTAAATATACCTTCTATATTTATATTTGCAGGTTATGTTGAGGAGAAGGTGTAAGGTGTACGCTGCTCCTTCTCATAACTCTGTATGGGTTTTGCACAACAGTAAAAGCCATTCTCTCTAGTATTTTTTTTTTCCCATTCCTGTACATCTGTGACACATTATAACACTCAGATGGGCTTGTGATTTTTCTGCTTTTTAGACGAATAATTCCCTCTAGGTGGCACCAGCACTCTGCGCTTCCCTCGAAGCCTGCCGCCTCCGGCTCCTGCTGCCCGGGACAGATCGGGAGGTACCCGAGCATCCTTTAAGCTTCCACAAGCATCCTTCCAGCATCCTTCCAGCATCCTCCAAGCATCTTTCCAGCATCATTCCACCCACAACGCTGCAGGGCTCTCACCTCGCCGTCCCACCTTGCGCTAGTGATTTGTGACAGTCGATAATACCAATAGCATTTGTAGGCTTTGTGAAAATCCTCCTGATGGAAAGAAAATCTTACAGGATCCAGAATAAAAATTGGTATATCCTGAATCTAGAGTTGGTTTGATGAGTGTCATGTGAAAAAGCTTTCACTTTGATTAATAAAAATCACTTTTCCACAAAGGCCTGGGTCACACGAGAGAGTTATCTGTGAATGTAACTGCTTTATGTTTCCTGTCCGCTAAGGAGACCTGCTGGGAGAGTGTAGGCTGCTGTGGGACATCACAAAACTTATTTACCAAGGAGAATGGAGAGGGAGCCTGAAAATGTGGGAAGGAGAGTCAAGGCTTGGCTGAACCATATAGAAAGTGCTGGAGAGAGCTGAAATTTACATACGCCAAAGCTAGACTCGTGTGGGCCACTGTGGACCATAATGTGCTATATCTCTTTGTGAAATGCCTGTAGGGGTGGGAGAGCACAGGTCTGCTTCAGAGATTTCCAACTCAGACCATCCTATTATTCAAAGGAATTTATCCCTGTGAGGGACAAAAATCAGCATCACTTATTGGCCAGACCAGAGCAGATTTCACAGCAAGACTGCACTTAATAGACTTACCCACTGATTTTATATGGTGATTTTGGTTTATTTTTTTCAAGTTACAAGGAAGAATAGGGTAATTATTCAGATATTTTTTGCTGGTTGATTTGTTCATATTTTTTTCCAAGGAAGGTTTTGATTTGTTAACCAATACCAAAAAGCTTTATGAGTAAACTAACAACAGATAGGTGTCTTAGTAATCTCTATGAGACAGGATTTGATGTGAATTTAGGAGCAAGAGCAACCTTGAAACTACAAATCAAGTCAGAGCTGCTGTCCTTCAGAACTTTATGAACATGCTTAAAGCCAATATGGGGCAAGGACCCTAAAATATAGATGATCTGTTATGGGACTTGATAATTTATGTTAATTAAGTTGGTTGGTACCAGTGGGTGTAGGAACTTTAATTAGTTGTGCATTCCTTGATTCAGCTAATGAGCATAATGGGGGTAAAGTCACACACTTCTGTGATTTGTGGGAAAATAAACCAAGAAAGACAACAATTGCTACATTTTGAAGGCTAAACTACTGGCCTGTGCTCCACTGGTTTTAATCATTGGAAGATAATACTGAGATACTGGGGCCAAGAAAACATAAATCACAGGGCACAAAAAAAAAAGCCTTTAGAGATGTGAGAAACTTGCACTGAAATGCACTTCCCACCATTCAAGGATCACTACGTGCCCTTGGCTTTCAAATTAGAAAATGTGAGTGTTCCCACTAGGCTGACGGAAAGCAGGAATTACTCTCTGATAAGAGGAGGGCTCCCGTGTAGGATTGGTGCCGTGCTGCTGGGATCAACACTGTTATGTTTGCATACCTCCATAACTCATACACACAAACCTGTAGCCTTCAAGGTGTGGTTTCAACATCTCTTAGAGCCATGATGCTAAGATATATGATTTATTGACTATTCAAAAATATTATTTGCTGGGTTTTCATGGATCACAGCTAGCAAGTATCTTGCTGGCAATCTGAGAGAGTTTGGAGTTTCACTTGGGATATAAAAACAGCTTTATTGCAGCTTGTATCATACAATGCTGATCACAGGGTGGTCATGGGCTGTGAAAGCCAAGTCTGGGCAAGTTGTTGTTTGCTATATAAACCTGCATTTAGATTTTTAAAAAATATCATTATCTAAGGATGTTTGTAAGGGAGAAAGCTACCTTAAGTTCGTAACGATCACTTGAATCATTTTGATTTGCAGAATAGCTTAATATGAAATAAAGACACCTTTATTTGAGATTATAGTTAAGATTATAGTTAAGTAGTAGCTAAAATGAGAGCAGGGAAGATGACTTAAAATTCCCAGGGATGCATCGTTAATACTGTCTTTGTCAAAGAGCACTGGTCCATGATACAGCCCCAGGGCTTGGCAGGAGCAAAATTCAGACCCTTAATAGTAGCAAATAATTGTCTGACTATGTACCAAAAATCCTCAAAGGATTTATGGAAGATGTTATTTCCTGTTTCTGTCTTCTGTATATTGTTTATGTTCTTTTAGAAATATGCCAAAACCCATTTGCTTGCAAAATGATTGTGTTTTACCTGGACTAGAGGCAGCATTCAGGCATGGGTTCAAAAGTAAAGGTTTTTTCCCTGAGATTTCTGTTGAAATTTTCAGACACAAATACAAGAGTTGAGAGTTCAGGGGCACCGACTGCCTGCCAGAGCAGGAGGACCAATGCTGATAAAAGCCATGGAGGGCAGTTAGTTTAAACAGGGCTATCAGCTGAAGAGGGAAAGCTCTAAGTAAACTTGGCAGGCAATGAGAAAGGTAATAGCGACATTTATAACTCACAATTGGGAAGGGTCAAGGAAACAAAGGCCATTTATATGCTGCTTTATGTTCCCCATGGAAATGGATGGCATTAGTGGCCCTTTCCTACTCCCTCTGGGGCTGTACAGAAAGTATTTTAACGCTGGTACCTGTTTCATAAGAATCATCTGGGAAACAGGAGGGAGTTTGGGACATAGCTGCAATTCTATGGGGCTGTAGAAGTTGTTCCAGGAGGAGAAAAGTTGCTTCAAAACTCTTCGAAGGGAAAAGCTTTGTCTGCGCCTCATCTTGTGGTCTGCTCTGTGGCTCCTTTCCATTTTGAGGTTGCTTTTCATTCAGAGGACCAGCCTGAAAGCACAGCCTTGTGTGGCCAAAACTCCAGAGCAGACAAGCTGTAACATGCGTTAGCACAGCTGACAGCTTATTTGACTTCCACAGCTTGAGAAGGTCTCCAGTGGCTGTCAAAAGGAGCCTGCCTATAGTCCATAGCAGTCATGGGGAGCACAGTTGGGGCAGTTGCTGTTCTGCTGTTCATGTGAGTCATTCACAGCAGCAAGGACTGAAAACTACCTTTTTCTAAAATGAGTTGTAGAATAATCTTGGCTATGAATTTGTTCTTATTATGTAGAACCTGTGTTCTAACTCTGAGATTTCACCTGCCATGGCGAAAAAGAGGAAAAAGAAAGGGTCCTTATGCTTTGGTGATCCTAGATACAGGCAGGTTCAGGATGTGGCCGTGGATCTGGTCACATCTCAAATATCCATATCCTTTTGGAAAGAAGAGACTCCTCATTTTATATTGCAATGTTGTGAACACAGAGAATTGTGAATGCCACAGAGTTTGTTTTAGATACCCAATTTATACATGAAGTCCTATACCAGGACATTTGAAGACCATCACCCATGTTTATTGTGGGCTATGGGAATGCTGCCTCTGAGTAGCAGGAGCACCTTCTCAAACAAGCATCATCCAGAGCGGGTCCCTCTCCCTTGGTATGGGAGGCCTATGTTCCAGAGGTGATATTGCCTGTTTCATGAAGACAAACTCTAGGCTTGAAAATGCCAGGATATTGCCCTGTTCCAGAATGCAGATGAGTATCTTATTCGAGATGTTATCTGTGTTTGGCTGGGCAGTGCCATAACATGAAGACATAGGCTTCATTCATGTATCTGCTCATACTTACTGGTGATCCTGCCTTGGGAAAGATACAGCGGCTCAATGAACCCTTGCTGTCCATGACCTGTGACTGGAAATAAACTCAAGTTTTCAACTACTAAGTACAGTTAGCAGCTGTAAAAACAGCTGTAGAAAATCATTTGTGTTGCTAAACTTAAACATGTCACTGGGGAATGAAAGCTGTTTATGAATATTCATTTTTTTCCCCATTTATCCTTATTGTATAAATATCATTCTGGCAAATGAACTCTTCCTGATTGATTCAGTGCAATATCAGAAAGATAATTTAACATCTTTGTTTTCTTATTAGTACAAGTATTCACACATTGTTATAAAGGGTGAAGAATAACACAGATAGTGTGTAAGGTCTGTGCTTATTGTATTTGGTTTGTGCTTCAAACTGCACATCTTGTTTTATTCTGGCAAACCCCTACTTTGCTGTGTTCTTCCCTTGCTGGCATATGCTAAATTTTGTATACTCCTTTTTGCCAGCTGTTTGATTAATTTTTATCTTGGCTTGCTTTTCTAGTTGATTTTTGGTAGTAGATTTTTAAAGGAATTTTTCTTTTCCTCCGGTGTGCTTCTCGACAGAAAATCTCTAGTAAATATTTATCAGGAAAGTGTTAAATTAGTATTTTTCTCAATAAATATTTATTAGAGGCTTAACACCACAAACCCCTGAAGAATTGTGATAAATATTGACTACAGCCGAGACAGAAAGAGTGTCTGAAGAGCACCATGTGCTGCAAGCATGTTCAGATGCAGCTGAGCTGGTGATTTTTAGGTGGGAAAGCTGAGCTTTCCTTACCTATCAGCTCTGTCACCTGCATGGCGGTGCTCCTGAGGCAGGGGCACAGAATTAAGAGGCAAAACTCTTAAAACAGCAGCAGCCAAACTAAGGGAGCAGGGGGCTGATCCTGGTTTTAAAGCGTTTTTAAAAATAGGCTGCAGGTTCTCCTGGTGGAAATGGTCTTCTTGGGTTGATAGATATGTGAGAAGCCAGAAAAGTTTTTTGTGATAGAGCTGGGCAAGCAAACTGGTACCCGCTTCATTTGCATCTGTGTGCAGGGCTGGGCAAAATAATTAATTAAAAAAAAAGTCTAAAGGAAATAAAAGGTCATGCACAAGTTAATTACTTGTAGTGCCTTACCTACAGGTTTCCACTGACACAGGCTGCTCTGTTGGTCTCTGAACTAGGGGCTAGAAAAATAAACGGTTATGAGGGGGTAGATATGATGGAGGGGTGTGGGGTCTCCAACCATAAATAATCTCAGCTCTTGTGTTGGGACACGGCAAGCAGCTTTGGCTAACGTCACGACTTGCCAGATTCATTGTGTGCCGACCAGAGATGGAGACAGCAGTTAATAAATATTCTTATTGTCGGGACTCAAAACAAAGCTGAGGTCACGCGGGGCTGGCACAGTTACCTGGGAGGAGAAGCAGCCTGTGCTCTCCAGACTGCTAGTTTCTGGGCTGTTTTAATGAAATCTTACCCTGACAGGCTTCAAAACCTTTGGAAGGAGAGCAACAAGGGGACTGTCAGAGCAATGGGGATGTATTGCTTGTGTGTGCCTCTGCCCTTCATGCTGGGAGCACAGAGCAACACGCTGGCTCTGCTGTACCTATAGCTGTACCCACACCTCTGCTGTGCTTTACATACTGAACACTGCTCCCCCCCAAAATCACTCCCAGTCCTTGAAGCCGTTAAAGGGAGAAAAAATGGGGAGGAGATGAAAACGGCAGCCATGTCCAAATAATTTAGGTTGTTCTTTCCAGCCGCGCAGTCCGTAGGTGCCAGACGAAATACAGCCAAGGCAGGGTCACCTAACCTTGTCTGAGCCAGTGGTCAGGGTAGACAGGGCACAGGACAATAAGTGATAGAGACTTCTCCTCATCTGCCAATCATTTAGACCATTTCAGAAGGGTGTCAGCATCCCTTTCTCCTGCATTCATTGACAGGGACGTAGGGATGGACGCATTGGTTGTCCTGCATGGTGGCTCTGTGCCTGGTGGACTGGCCTTCCAAGGGGCATGAATACTGCTGGCATGTCCCAGTTCTAAGTGGGCGAGAGTGACTCTCCCTGATCCTTCAAATTCAGTTATCTTGCCGCTCACTTAGGTCTTATTTCAGGAACCTCTCCCTATTCAGCAGAGGATTAAACCAAAGCTTTAGTGGCTTTGCTGAACAGTGATAGAGTTAAGCTGAGGACCTCCCTCATATTTATTAGGGTGGTAGTCAGAGGTCTGGCTGTCATGAGTGGTGTATGTAAGAGCTGTGAAGGCCCACAGAATCGCCAGCCTGCTGCTCATCATGCTTGAATTTTGATGGGACCATCTGTCCAATGCTCATGCCGAGTCCCTCTGCTTGTCCTCATCCCCTGCCCAACCTGGTGTCTGGGGAGCAACAGCACTCGCTTCCTCCATGCCTCTGCAAAAGTCACAGAATCACAGAAGGGCTTAGGTTGGAAGGGACCTTAAAGATCATCTAGTTCCAGCCCCCCTGCCATGGGCAGGGACACCTCCCACTAGAGCAGGTTGCTCAAAGTCCCATCCATCCTGGCCTGGAACCCCTCCAGGGATGGGGCATCCACAGCTTCTCTGGGAAACCTGTTCCAGTGTCTCACAACCGTCATAGTGAAAAAAGAAAAAATATCAGTTTTAACAGTATCTCCTCTCTGCTTGCTTGTTCTCAGTGATCGGAGGGTCTAGTGGAAACCTTCGAATTCATCATTTCCTACCAAGGCCACCCCTTGGCTTAAATTCAACTCCCAACCTACTCAATGTTCTCCTCTGAAAATCCATCCTGGATGAGGAAACATGCATCTAATGTCTAATTTTTCATTTCATCCTGATCCAGACAATTTTAGCCTGCTGCCCTGCCTAATTCACCTCCTAATGGAATCAATGGCTTCCAACTTGTTTGAGGAAAAGCATAATTTAATTGTTTAATTCCTAGCAAGTGATGTCTCTGCTGGAGAGGTATCTTCAGTGTTCATCACACCTAAAAATGCCATGATAGTGGATGTTTTTCTCTGCTCGGTTCCTTCCTTTTATCTGCATGCAGCATTTGTTTCCACTTACATCTAAGGAGGCTTGGAAAGTGATCTGATGAATTAGAAGAGGCTACTTAGGAGGAAATGAAAATAACTCTACTCAGCTCTCTGCTGCTTCCTCAAATCTCTCTGTGACCAGCACTAAGTTGTTATGATACAGGATTTTTGAGATGCCAGGGAGGGAAAAACAAAGGGGTTTCTGTGTAACACTAAGTTTTCCACCCTGGGGTTTTGGATTCCTGTTTGTGGACGGACACGGAGCTACCCCACCACTGCCCACCAGCAGTGCTGAGCCCTCGCATGGAGGGGCATCACTCTGAGGGAGCTCCAGTCTAGTCAGTACCAAAACCCCGATAATCTCCTGGAGAAAAAAAAGGGGATTCTTTCTTCATTTCTCATTGAAAATAAAGAATAGGCACAAATCTTAGCAAGAAAGACCTCAGCTTCTTACTTCCTTTTTCTCTGCTTTGGAAATCAAAGTGGGTCGTGCAGCCAACCTGGCCTTCATGGGAGGACAGTGGGGCTAGTCTGAACATGCCACTACTGAGTATTCCAATAAATTCTGCTATTTTAGCTTTTTTACAAATATCAAATTGTACTTTGTGTCTTCCCTGTGCAAAAATCACCCTCTCTTTTTCTCTCCTCTTTTCTCTCTCTGTGTCTTTTTTTTTTTTTTTTTTTAAACCATGCAGGAAATGTTTTGGAAGGGAGAGTCAAGAGACTTAAGTCTGGAATTTTTATGTACACCAGAAACTTAAATGTGTGGTTCAAGCTGATAAACTTACCACACCTCTTTCTGTTTTCTTTATAGACTTATTACAAATATGTGGCTTGGAACCTAGATTTATGGTGTGAACAAAAGAAATATAGACCATAGGGACATGAAAAGATAAATCTCAGGAGGAGACATAAAAGAGTTTGTTCAACTTTTAAACTGTTTCTTAGTGAAACAAAACACTAATTTTTTTAAATGTTTGTGTTTTAAGAAGCTGTTGAACATTAGTGATGCCACATATAAAATACAACCTCTATTGTTTTATGCCTGAGTTGAAATTACATATAGAGCGTCCACTCCTGAGTGTCTCGTAGCATCACCGTTTGCATTGCTCTCACCTGGAGGTTTGTGTAAGAAAAGGAACAGCAAGCACAGAGCACTCAAGCTATATTTTTAAACTAGAACATCCCCCAATTTCCCAATGGTGGATTTAGGAGCATTTTCTTGTATTCATTTCAGGTGTAATGTTTTGTAAAGCTTGCACTTTATTTCCAATATGAATTTGCATGGCTTCAGCTTCTCACTTGATCAACTTGTACCGTTGTCTCCTATAGATTTAAAAATCCAGCTTGCAGACTCAACACAAGTGCATGCACCTGTGATCAAATCATCCTTGTTCTAATTTGTTAATTTAGATGAGAACCACCACTTGCAGCTGTCCGTGAAAGACATGTTTCCTTTATGGTTGTTTGTTGACTCTCTTTCAGGTGAGCTGAATCACCCTTTGATTGCAAGCACCAGAATGAATCCTACTATTATGGCAGCAATTTCATCCATGCAACAGACAGAGAAGAAATCTAACTTTCCTACTTAGTTTATATTTTATGCTCAAGGTTTGCACAAGCCATCCTATTGCAATAGGAATGTGTGTTTAAATTATTATCAACCAATACCCCATTAAAACCTAAATACAGATTAGTTTGAATAAGACAGTGTGTTCATTTGGTCCAACTAATTGTCTGATAGTTGAGAACTGAAACCTCAAAAATTTTACATGTCAATATCATGTGTCACTAAAAATGTATGAGGACAATTTTGTGCAGTCAGTGGGTTTCTGCTGATTAACAAATAACAGGATTATGTCCTAGGTCCGCTTTTAGGTTTTCACAGAGGGAGTCTTTGCCTAGAGTAGAGCTCTTCTCCTTTTGGAAAAGGGGATTTTCAGAAGTAAAGATTCATATAAGGCATAGATTCAAGCTAACGTTTTTGAAAAAATATGTGCTCTAAGTCTATGTAATTCAGTCATCTAATTGCCCAGATCAATAAATAAGAACTTACTTTCTGCTGGAAAACTAGAAGATTCTGGACAAGGAACTTAATTGTAGGTTTAGTTGGTCCCCCCATCAGTGGTGAGAGTTATTCCCCTTTAGTGGTTACTTGGTGTCTCCTGTGAAAGGAATGTGAAAGCTCTGATAACCACAAGGAGCCACACCACGGTACTGCCACCACGGCTGCTCTCATCAGGCACCTTTCCCAAAGGCTTGGTAGAAGTTCCAAGGCCAGAATGACTGTAGAGATGGACGTACTTACTCAACCCCCATCAGGATGCCTCTCAGAAAATGAAATAAGGCAACTCAGTAGGAACAGGTGGGGAATTTATGCTGCTCCTGGCCGAGTTGTCATTTCCCTGCGGCTAAATAAGATACTTGCTCCTGACCCTTTTGAGAAGACTAAATTAACTGAAAAGAAAATTGGGTCTGAATCCAAATGTAAACAGATTATCTGTGGGTCCTAACAAATGAGATTGCTGTGAAGAATTATGTAATTCTCAAATTTGATCTCCAGTCAGTGCAAAGCTTCAAGAGCAGCCTCATCTTTACGGGGATCTACTCGGAGCATTAAAGCATCTATGGCTCTGTGGTTTTGTCATGAACACGTAGTAAATGTGTCTAAACACAGCTACTGCCAGTGTCTGGGAGTTACCAGCTAAGACAGAAGCAGCTAATTGAATACAGCACCAGCAAGCATAATAAATGTGCACTGATTTTAATGTTATGTGGAAGATATAATATTCAAGTGACTAGATTACTATTAATTGCATTGCTTATTCTAAAAATGCAAAAGACAAGCAATTACTAAATTTCAAATGTTAATTTGGCTCAAATGAAGTGATTTAAAGTAGAAAGAGAAACTGAAAACAAAACATCACCAAATTCTTTTACTCACTTTCTTCCTGGTAAACAAGATCTTTCTGTGATACAACTGCTGTTCAACTGAAAAGAAACATTGATAATTATAATGTATTATGAGCCAACCAAGTATTTTCCACTCAAACAATGATTTTCACTTAGCACGTTAATGTTGACAGAAAAAGACCAAAGGCACCCTTGTGACTTTACCGGCATGTCATAACAAAATGAAGGCTTAACCTGTTTCTGAAGGATTGACTTTCAAGCAGGAAACTGGGCTATTTTGGAAACTTAGCTAATGACACTGTTATTTTTTCTCCTGAGTGATAAGGTTGATGGATACATACCACTTGTATTTTGCTTAATCCTTTTTCTCCCATGCTCAGGACTATCACTTACACCAGGGTGTTGATCAATCAAGGTATATTAGTATCTGGCTCTAGTGACAAATGCTCTTGCTCCATCATTTGCAGCTGTAAATTTATTTCAGCAGAATTATCTGACACATGTTATGTTTTTCCTTCAGAGAACTGTAAAGACTAAAATTTTCAGAGGTACCTAGGAGGATTTGGTGAGTTCACCAAGTCACTAATTGAATTCAAGTAAGTTCACCAATTCACTAATCACCCAAGGGGCACCAAGTGCCTGCAAGCCCTAGGAGTCCTGAAAAACCCGGCCAAAGGCTAATTAGCATCTTCCTTATGTTCCAAAATAATGTCACGGTACATCTCACATGATAGAGTAAGTTTCTATAACATATGGAGATATAAAGAGCAATAAATACTCAGGAAATTTAGGAAGGGCACCAGTAAGAGTGGCTGCCACAGGTGTTCAAATTGTTAATTATTTTCAGTGAACCTTTCCAAGCCAGCTCCCCAAAATAAATTCTTACAACTAGCAGACAGTAAAGGGTATAACTGGATTACAAAGCTCAGCAATATCAATGATAACTTCCTTATGGAGTTTAAAATATATTTGAACTGATGGGGAAGAGTTTCCAGTTGAAGAGAAGAGATGCTCAATAAAAACATGATTTTACCATCGCCCGACACTTCTGCAAGGTCATGGGGGCAGATAAACAACTTCCTGCAGCTGTGGCTACATCTGGCACACGACTGAGGCAGAGAGCGTGCTTTGCAAAGATAAACATATCAGGTTGTATCTCCATAGTCTCCTACACTTCTGGATAAAGCCTGGGGAACTGAACTTGGCCCTACAGTGCCAGCGGTAATTAATATCTGAAACCGCTTTGGTGCTAATGAATCAAAGCAGCCCTGCAGTGAGTTTAGAACCACCCTGCTCCAGTAATGTATGGTGACCGTGGGTATGTTGGTGCCACTGTGTTGCCCCTGAAGCCCTCAGTGGTATTTCTCACCTGGAGACCAGAGCTACCATCAATCTGCTGGTGAGATGCTTCTGGGGCAGCTTGCTGCTGGATACCTGTACTAAGGAATGGGTTCCTCATGGCCTGGGGTTAGAGGGTGCCCCTGTGTTCCTAAGACAATTTTTAGAAGAAATTCTCTCTTCAAATATCTTCAACTTGACAGTCTCGTTTGGTGGGTATTTCTGGTGTATTGTCACTCAAGGGGTTGTTTTTTTACTCAAACAAAGGCTGTCACGTTGCTTTTGGGTGTAGGGTGGGATAGTTTTTGTTTACTAACAACAACCTGAAATCAATAAATAATTTGTGACTGATCCCAGATTGAAACTTTTTGGCCTATACAATAAGACACGCCAAGTTAGCTTTAACCTGAATGGTGATACCAAAAAGAAATTAATTATGCTTTGCATCATTTTTGTATTTGGACAGTAGAACATCATTGCACAGCTGGAGAACAATGTCCCTTGTAGGCCCCTAGGTGAATTGTATGCTTGTGCCTCTGCAGGTTTCTGGAGAGAGATACAGTCCTGAAGAAGTGCCTTCCTCTCTCCTTAGACTATCTCAAGAACCTGGTTGCCCCAGAGGGCAATCTGGACTCTCCTCTAAGGCTGGAGAGGAGCAACCCACCGACTCCTCTGTTGAGGCTGGGCACCCTGTGGAGTAGGGAAGAGCATCTGAAAGGGAAGAGCAGGCATTGCCCAGCATTTGGATTGTCTTATACATTATTATTTTGGATATTGGTTCAATGGGAACTATGTTGGTACAGTCCCATGACTGGGAGCTGTAATCCTCTGAGCTTGGTGAAGCACCTGAAAAGTGCTCTGCAAGCCCTGTAAAAGAAGTCCTTGGAGAACCTATGTTCCATCAGTGCCTGGAAAAGTCTATCCATAACACAGCAGAGGTACTGGGCAGACACAGCACTCCCAAAGCAGCCTTTGGCCACCCTCTGTTCCATGGGCCCCTCAGACAGCAGCTGGTGATGGAAAGAAGACATTTATACCTCTCATACCAGCCACATCCCCATCACAAGGAGCTTTGCCCATCCAGAGGAGAAGCAGAATTCCTCCTCAGCCCTCAGCATGGCAGTTTGTGCCAAGGAATAGCTGTTTGGCTGTGTGGCTGTGTCGGAAGGATCACTGTTCCCTTGCTTGCTTCTGTGTTGGGCAATTACTGGCCCTATTGCCTGTAGATGCTTACAATATCTTCCCTGAGAAAATTAAAGTTACTAGGACTTTGGCCCCAAATTTATCCTGCCTGGAAAAAGCACAGGTTTGGGCTGAATTTAATTCAGTTTAGCAAGCAAACAAACGAAATTCTTGAGTTATAAAACATCTCTTTTCTTTATGAAAGCCCGAGTTCTGTAACACGCCATGTCAGGTAAGTATTTGTCCACACTTCCACACATCAGAGGGAGAACTGTAGGAGCTGACAATATACAAGCCGTTTGATGTTGTGTTTCTACCCTGCTTCCTGGCAGACACCTCTCGGGGATGACAAGGGAGTATCATTTTTACATGACGGTGTTTCTACCAAACTGCTGATAGAGCCCTTCACAAGATCACAGAAGGGTCCGTATCATCTGATTAGCATTTAGAGAAGCTGGTCGGCCGGGAGGGAACCACAGGAGACCAGAGACTGCCACCCTCCAGGGCTGAGAGAGGAAAGACTCAATCAGTGGTTGATAAGGCTTAGCAATGATAAATCACAAACAAAACTCCAGGCTTAGGAATTCACAGCACAATCTGTCATGCATTTCCTTCCCTTCCCTCCCTCCCCAATATCTGATGAGAATTTGACTTTTAAAATGGTCTCTGGCAGTACAAGAAACCAAGTCAGTGAGAACTGCCGAGCTGCGCCTGGCTTTGGTTAGTTTTCTTCGTGCTCCTTTTATTTTTTTATAACTATATCTTTGTATGCGTGTGCGTCTCTAGCTATATTTATGCAAATGTGGCTGCTAGTAGGTGATAGCAGGAAGAATTTTAAAGTTTAAGGACTTTTTTTTTTTTTGGTAACATTAAAATGCAAAAAAGTCTCATGTGAGAACCACTTGGTACCAGCCTATCAACACTTTCGAAGAGGGAGATCCGAAACCTGCCAAGGATTCGCTGTTCCCCACTGAAGCAGAGAACAAGATCCTCTAAATAGTCATTTTAGAGTTGACTTCAAATGAAGGACCTTCTCTGCAGGAGATGATACTTCTGCTGCGAAAAATGGTCTCCGCACCACCAGTTCCAAAGGGCTTTAACACCTTAGCCTGCATATACTGTATATAGGAATCAACCTACATACATAGGTATGTAGGACAACGCATGGGCTGGAGGTGCACCTTCCCACCCTGTGGCTGTGGAGGAGAAGTGTGGTGGCACTGTGGTGTAACGGGACAACACATTTACTGAAGGCACATCTCAGCATTCAGCTGCCATGGTTATAGGTCTGCCCAGGTCTCTTCTGCTTCATCCTCTCTTTCCCTGTTAACTAGTTAATCAATGCAAAGGGAAGATGCTTTTTCCTTCTCCCTTTGCCTAGGCGTGGTATAAATAGGACTTAGCAGAGTATTTCCCCTGATTTCAGCACTTATAGTCACACGTGTACATCCTCTCTCCCACTTTTAAGGTACAGTGAACAGCACTAGAAGCAGGTCCTGGTTTTGTCTCTGTCTTTGGTCACTGTGTTTGGACTGTGAATCCCCTCCCCAGCTCCTTTTCCTCCTTACAGGAAGGCTGGAGGCAGAGGAGTGCTATTAGTGTTGGTCGACTGTTGGCTGAACATGAGCCAGCAGGGTGCCCAGGTGGCCAAGAAGGTCAACGGCATCCTGGCCTGTATCCGGAACAGTGTGGTGAGTAGGACCCGAGAGGTGATCATCCCCCTGTACTTGGACTGGTGAGGCCCCACCTTGAGTACTGTGTCCAGTTTTTGGTCCCCTACCACAAAAAAGACATTGAGGTGCTGGAGCAGGTCCAGAGAAAGGCAACGAAGCTGGTGAGGGGTCTGGAGCACAAGCCTTATGAGGAGAGGCTGAGAGAGCTGGGGTTGTTCAGCCTGAGGAAGAGGGGAGACCTTATCATGCTTTATAACTGCCTGAAGGGGGGGTGTAGAGAAAGCATAGATGTTCTTTCCAAACTGATGAGAGGGAGAAAACTGTTACAGAGGGGAACACTGAGGATCTATCTTTAATTTTTACCTTGGTGAATAACCACGGCTGCGAGAGCCTGATTTTTACATCTGTAGCAATTCTTGCCCCGTAAGAGCAGCAGGATTCCTCCCAGGGATGCCCCAGGACGCAGAAACGCTGACGCTAGCCTGATGCTGGTGCTAACAATGTGCACTGCTTACTCTTATTAGACAATAACATGTACCCTGGGGTGTCTTCTGGCTTTTGATTAAGCTCCCTGGGATTCCAGCTTTGTAGATTGGCCATTGTAAATGGAGAGGCAGAAGAAAGATGCGGTCGCCTCTGCTCCGAGGGTGGTACAACCACCTCTCCCGGCAGGAAGCGTTCCGATGCTCTTGATGACAATGGGCAAACAGACAGTGTTTTTGTTTATTTTCTCATAAAGTGCTGATGAACAAATGAGGCGGAGGCATTAAGAAGCTCACGCTGTGAGGAGAGATTTGAGTTTATCAGCTGCTTCTTGGCAGGGTAAATTTTACATACAGTGAGCGTATAGAGTGATCCCTCCTGGAGGGGCGAGACTCTAGAGTTTTGTTTCATAAATAAGAGGGGAGGAGTGCTTTCCTTAGAGATTTGCTCTTTTCTTGAGTCAAGTTTGAATAACGCTGTTTATTTTCTCTGACTAGCTTGTCTACAGTGGAGGGGCAGTAGAGGATGAGGTGAAGCTTTGCTTAGCCATACAGTTTAGTGATGCTTTTTTTGTCAGTGTCGGGTTAACAGTTGGACTCAATGATCCAAAACATCTCTTCCAACCCAGACAGTTCTAAGATTCTATGATTCTATCTCTGGATAAAGGACAACCTTAGAAATTCTTAGATCTTCTCTGACTAGCAAGCTAAACTCTGCTATTAAACTTTGTTCATTTGATGGTCTAAGCCCTATGATGTGAGGTGCTGTTCAAAACTTGGGCTGGTATCCACTGTCACTGAAATCATCACAAATGGCTCGAAATACCATGTACAGAACCTTGCCCAGT
This sequence comes from Scolopax mira, assembly GCA_004320125.1. NCBI lineage: Eukaryota > Metazoa > Chordata > Aves > Charadriiformes > Scolopacidae > Scolopax > Scolopax mira. The sequence goes on from BJBW01008232.1 coordinate 48,043, forward strand.
GAAAAGAGGCAATAATGAGCTGGAGCGATCATGAAGATCGTGTGCAGAGTCCCATCCTGCCAAGTGAGGAGAGCAAAGGATATGGAACCCCACAGCTAGCCCACCCGAGTCTTCTTTTTCCTGGTACCCTTACCTAGGACATCTTTATATATTCCAGCAGAGAACCCATGCTACATGGCAGATTTGGAAAACATTTTGGAATTTACATTGTGAAGCAGAATGGGATCTTCCCTCCAAAGCATCTAGAGGCCACTGTCCACATGATCTCTTGTAAAAAGGTGATGCCATATGGCAGGAAGCCATTTATCTGTCTTCATTGCTGTAGGGAGTGAAAATTGACAGGACAATGCTATCTGCAAGGCTCACCGGGGCTGGGTCAAATCCTGCTTACCTTACTTATGTAAATAGTTCCCCGCATCTCAATAGCTCTGTGTTGTTACAAACTGTCCTGATTTGCACTTTGCAAAGCGAGAGCAGAAATTGCTTCCAAATCTTCCAAATGGAGCTTTTCCCTCCAACAGAAAAAACCTTTGTCCTGCCCAACAAGAGCTCTACTGCAGAAACCCAGTAGCATTTCACAGGGAGTTTTCTTTTGAAGTTTGGTTGTGTAAGATAGGAAGAAAACCTTCCCTCCCAAGCATAATCCTGTAGTGTAAAATCAGCTTTATATTTATTTATTTTGACATTCAAACCGCTCTTTTTAATGCATATGTATAAGCTCTTAGGGATTTAGGTCTTCATTGCTTGGTGATTTGCTTGGTATTTCTCAGTCCCCTATACAAGGGAACTATTTTTAAGAAATTCCACCGTTTCGGCTTTGCCATTCCTTCACAATGGTTGGAGAGGGAAGGCTGGGGTGGGAGGGGGGTGTTTAAACAAAATGTTTAAGGGTGGTTTTAGAGACTAGGTGGACTCTACAACCAGGAACTCGAACCTATTGATTTACTGCCAGGTCTTCCTCTGAGATTCATCTGAAATGACTTAGGGCTGGCGCGGGTCAGGTCTGAGCTCCGGCAAGAGCTGTCCTGTGTTAGTCCCGGGGAGACCCCACTATGCTGCACCTGCCTTTGAAAAATAGAGGATCAGCATGGTGAAGAAGCACTGAAAACAATAAAGGAGGGTGCAATGGTAGGAAATTATCCTTGAGTGCAGGCTCTGCCTGTGCAGTGACCTTCTCTGCTGCAGTCTTCCTGTGCAGCTGCGGCCGAGCCCCTGGGACTGCCATCCTTAAAGGATGGGGGGCCCTACAACCTAATGGGGTCACCTCCCCAGTGCCTAGGATCATGGTTCTGGCCGCCCTGGTCACCCCAGCTTTCACCACTGCACTTCCACCAGTGCCTGTGGTGGTCCTTCTGGAAGGATCCGAGTCCTGGCAGCGCTATGATGCCCTTGTCTCATCCATGAGTGACCTGCAATCACTTTCTCCCATTGCCTGACACTGTTGGAGCCCAATTCCTTAATTCCCCCTTCCACCAGACAGCCCTGACTGGGGAGAGAAGGGGAGAACTCATGCATAGTCCTGGATTCGGGGACAGAGATGTGAGATAGAAACTGATTTTGAAATGTTTTGCTTAGTTGTTTAAATATGCATGCATTTCTTCTGAATAAGATGCAAAATATTATTATAAGAGGGAGCAATTCAGATGTGCTCATCTGGAATTAAATTCAATCTTGATTTGTTAATTTTGGCATTTGTGAGCATGTATGAAGCTGGAAGAAGAGGGATTCCTGCAGATCTGTGTATTGGCCTGGCAGGAGACTAAAGAAATCAAAATAGCATAAAACCTGGGATAGGATTTGGTCTGCCTAAATCCCACACTGATCCTACTTTCTTGGGCTGGTTAATCTCTCTGCCGAAGCCAGAAATTATAAACATAGTGTTAGCAAAGCCACACTTCTAGGCCTGTCCCTCTTTCTGTACTAATCAAATTTCTAGAGAACCCCCTAAAAATGGAATTAGTGTCTTCCCCAGTTGGAAGGAGCCCCTCTGCCTGCATCTGATTGGGATGTGCAACCATCCATCTGCCTGCTGAGCACCTGGGATGAGCAAACCCCTCAACAGCCCCTTCAAGGCTGGGTCCTCTTTCTCCAGGCAGGGGGATCCCCCAGATAATCTTTTCCCTCTTGGGGGCACCTTGGCAGAGGGTGGAGGACTTGATTTTATCACCATGTAGATAAGTAAGGCACCTAAATTAGGCAATGAATAAGCTAAAATATGGCAATGATTTTTCCACCAAGTGAGGATGTACCACACAGAATCCTTTGATCTTACTAAGTCTCCCCTTTGTCTCCCTTGGGCTTCCAGTAGCATCCCTGAGACAAGGCACAGCTTTGAGGGAAGGAAAGTGTTAGAGCATCTACACCCCTCCATCTCCTCTTTACCTAAATGAAAAATGTTAGCACAAGTTTGTTGCACACATTGATTTACTTGCATGGATGGGCCTCAGGGTTTATATTTTGGAGGTCAATCTGTTATTGATATATATTTCCGAGTATCCATAAATCCACACTTACATATAGGAGGAGTATTACCATTGTGCTTTGGCACCAGTTTCCACATCAGTTTAATCTGTATTCAAAAAGGGGGCCTACAGGAAAGATGGGGACAAACTTTTTAGCAGGGCTTGTTGCAATAGGACAAGGGGTAGTGTCTTTAAACTTAAAGAGGGTAGATTTAGACTAGACAGAAAGAATTTTTTTACACCGAGGGTGGTGAAACACTGGCCCAGGTTGCACAGAGATGTGGTAGATGTCCCATCCCTGGAAACATTCAAGGTCAGGTTGGATGGGTCTCTGAGCAATGTGGTCTAGTTGAAGATGCTGATGCTCATTGCAGGTTGGACTAGATGACTTTTGAAGGTCCCTTTGAACCCAAACTATTCTATAATTTTATAATGATAGTCTACCATTTTTCAGGTATTAAAAATTAGGCTCCAGATGAAAGCATATTCTTTCTCTGTGCTGCTGTCTGCATAACATGATGTGGACACCAAGGGCTTGACTGAGTTTTCTATGCTCAGAAACAAGGTGCCATTTGAAATCCCCTGGGGTACCCAGGGCACCCCATGTTCAGGCAGCTGTGGCAGGTGGTCTTCAAGGGACTTACCCCTTCCTGGAGGAGACTAGTGGGATACCTCAGAGCTGCTCCAGAGGTGCTACATGAAATTTATGGACAGCTGAGTCAAGGCTGCACCAACTTAATCCTTGTCCTCTCTGCTACAGTTTTAATTAGTTGCCTTGACTCATGAAACACTCATCTTCCTAACTGTTTGTTTTATAGCAAATAATTTAAAATAGAAATACAGAACGGTAGTAACTGAGGGAGCCCACTTCTACTGCTAATATCTTAGCTTAGTTAAGTTACTCTGTGGAAAGGTCTATGATGGCTTGTTTTTCTAGAAAATTGATATGAATAATGAAGGAAAAATGTATTCAAAGAGATGCAATTTCTAAATGATAATTTATGTCATTTTCATTGCGCTCTGTAACTCTTTGAAAAAAGTTCCATTGTTTGGCGTTATCAGGAATTTCAGTAGCACCTCCCTAGAGAAAGATGCAGTTGGCTCACTAAATCTCTTTTTATTTAAAACTTTACTGTAGATGGGCCCATACATGAGATAAGAATGAGGGGGAGGTTAAGAGGAAACCATAAAATATGCCAAAATGTTATGAAATTATGGTGCTGAGTTGATATTATTTTTTTCATTTTCCTTTTTTTTTCCTCCTGCATTGTCATATGAAGAACACAGTCATATTTTCATATTTTCATCAAGTGGACAAGTGAAACAAGAGTTTCAAAGCTCTGGAAGGAAGGGGAATTCTTTCTTCCAAACTTTTCAAAACCCCTGGTCTGTCACTAAAAGCAAATATGTTTATAGCAGGCAGAGTAATTAACAGAAGTTTTATTTACTGCAGAGACTTGCGCTTTGCTTTCTTGTCAGTGCAAGCAACTCCTTCTTTGGAATCCTTACTGTGCAGAGCAGCAAGAGTTATCAGATTGGACAAGAATGTTCCTCATTTCAGGGAAAAACAGTAAGTGCAATAAGTGATACCTTCTCTGACCCAAACTGTTGATCTGAGTTGGGGTGGTTTTGGTTGGTCCTTCTGTTCTATCCCTTTGTTTAGACACCCATTTAGAATAAGCAGCCCAGTCCCACTGCCCCAAACAAAACAAAACAGAACCAAAAACTCTCAGCATTTTCCTGCTCTATTTGCAGCTCTCAGTCATACCCTGTAAATGTTCAGCTCAATCCCAGTCTTTTTTTAAGAGATGGTTTCTAATTTTAACCCATACATTTTATTCAAGAGCCTAAATACTTTTCAGGAGCCTAAATATTTTTCAAGAGCCTAAATACGCATGTATCCTGCATAAAGGAGAGTGGATCTCATGCCCCCCATCTTCAGTTGGATATCCCCCAAGTCTCATCACGCCTGTGTGTTACAGAACTGAAGGGATAAAAAGAGCCTGTGTTATAAATTCTGTTTAATGTATTCTTCAGTGTATTTATCTTCTGCATTGAAATTTACAATTGGTTTCTCTTCAAGAGACTCTGCTCTTGCCCTTGCTGCCTGAAAGCTTAAATGCAGTGATATTAAAGTCAGTGTTGCTCATGCTGATAACTCAGAGAAAAAAATCTGGAGTTCTCAATTTATGGTAGGCTTTGTAGAGTTTGACATAAAAAAATGCAAGCAAACTACTAGTCTTCTATTTCTATGCCGAGAGTAGCATTTCAGGATTCTCCACCACACTTGCTCCAAGACTGTTACAAGTGATGCATTTTGATTTGCTTGGTACTACTATTATTGATGTTAATTTCCTATTTCTTGTTGTGAATGTCAGCCCTTTGAATTGATATTGCTCATGCTGGGTGTCCACTTCAGGGTACTTTAAAAAAAAAAGGGATGGCTATTTTCAAGGCTGGGAAATAGGAATATGCTGCTTTCTGATTCTTAAAATGGTGGGGTTTATTTGGAAAACTATTGCTCTTAGCTTAATAATGAATTAAATTTAAGATGTCCATTGGTTGGTCCTGAAAAAATCTGCACTTTTTTTTTTTCCAATTTATAAATCTTTTGAATAATCTGAAAATTTTATCAAGGACCTTTTGCCAAGATCTCAGAAGATTCTTTCCTGGCTGAATTCTCTCTGTCAGCTCTTGCCATACACACCTCTGCTCAGCACCTGGGTCACTTGACAGCAGGATGCCAGGGCAGAGACTGTGCCCGGTGTATTGACTGCTAGCTCCAGAGTTTTAGGAAATAAGAGGACAATCTGAAGGACTGGAAAATCACTGTTTCTGGTTAAGGACAAGATTATCTCTCCTTGCTCATGGATTCCCTTCCTTTGAATAAGAAAGAGGGACTTGCGAGTCCTGGTGGGCAACAAGTTAACCATGAGCTAGTAAGGTTCCCTTGTAGCCAAGAAGGCCAATGGTCTCCTGGGGTCCATTAAAAAGAGTGTGACCAGCGGGTCAAGGGTGGTCATTCTCCCCAGCTACTGTGCCCATGAAGCCCTATCTGGAGTACTGTGTCTAGTTCTGTGTCCCTCTGTTCAAGAAAGACAAGGAACTACTGGAAAGATCCCATGGGAGGGCTATGAAGATGATCAAGGGACTGGAGCATGTCTCTTATGAGGAAAGGCTGAGATATCTGGATCTGTTTAACCTGGAGAAGAGAAGACTGAGAGGGGATCTCATCAATGGTCATCAGTATCTAAAGAGCGGGTGTCAAGAGTCTGAGACTAGACTCGTCTCAGTGGTGCCTGGTGACAGGACAAGGGGCAATGGGTACAAACCGGAACACAGGAGATTCCGTCTCAACATGAGGAAGAACTTCTTTGCTTTGACAGTGGCAGAACCCTGGAACAAGCTGCTCAGAGAGATGGTGGAGTCTCTTCTGGTGATATTCAAAACCGGATTTGATGCATTCTTGTTCATCCTGCTCTGGGTGACCCTGCTTTGGCAGGGGGGTTGGACTAGATGATCTCCAGAGATCCCTTCCAACCCCAACCATTCTGTGACTCTGTGAATTTAACACAGACTTCATGTCTCACTACTGGCACGGGTTCAGCAGTACTTAGGGGTGTCACCAAATCAGACAGCGGGAATTAATATTTGTTCGTCACGAGATCATCTGGTAGAGAGGAGAATGTCATTCCTCAACTTTGCATTAAGAGGATGTTCACTGTATAGGTTATGTTATTTCTGAGTAAAGCAAGTCTTCCCTCCCCAGAGGTTAATAATCTTGGGGCTTTCTTTGAAAAGCTTTACTTTTTCAGTATTGCTGACACTGCTTCCTTCTTAAGCCCAAGAAGACAAATGTAAATGGCAAGATTAAATATCATTGGAAAATGCAAATTGGAAAAGCATGCTTTTCTTCCCCAAAATTGCCATTTTTGATCTGAATTCTCTGAGGACTGTTTTCAAGAAAACATCTCATCTGCATCAAAACCAGTGTCCTTGGGTGTTGCTCCCAAGAAAAGCCAAAATATTTCTTTTGCAATTTCTTTGAGTTAAAATCAGTTAGAGAGAGAGAAAATGGGAGGGAGAAAACTGGCACTCGGCCAGCGTACCCGCCACAGCCTAACAGTGGCCAAATAGTAGGGGTGAGCAGGAAAAACAGGAAGGGAAACAAATTCACTTTCATTAGGGGAGCTGCAGGATTTCACCTGTAACGCTATCTCCTTCCCCCGTGTTTGTGTAACTAACGGGCTCCATGTGAGCAAACAGCTGGCTGATAACTCTCTGGTGGGGTGTTCCCCGAGTGCACATCCTACGTGCTAATTGATTCCACCTTCCCAAAAAGGCAGGGTTTCGGGGAGACGGCGTGTCCCTGGCGCGTGTCTGCGGCGACACGATGCCACCAAGAGCAGGGAAGGAATTTTTAGAGTGCGTCTTAATGGCCTCTGCTTGTCATTAAACCCATAAGTGTAAAGTAAAATAAAATAAAATAAAAATCACTCTCCAGGCTACTCATGACACTCCGTGTTTCTCATACATAATCGTCCCCCCGCAAACCTCTCCCTTAAATGACGTGCTGTGCCACTCCACGCTCTTTTTTTGTCATACCTGTTCTCCTTGGGCTATCAGTCAGTCATACCACAGCCTAATACGATTTTTTGGTCCTTTTAAAGTGGTGGTTGTGTTCTAAATTACAAGCTGTTCCTTTACCTTTGGCTTGCCAGTGCTTTTCACTTAAGTGCCAACTTCCAGATTCCTTGCAAAATTCAGCTAATACTGCTTATTAACCTGGGAAACGTGGCCAAGTCTCAGCTGTAAATGATACTGCTGTTGGCAAGGCACTGCTCAAGGTGGTGAACTCGGGAGAGGGATTCTCTTTCTGTTATTTGTTTGCACAGTACCCAGCCGAAGGAGGATTTAATCCCTGCTTGGACCCTTTATACACTATCACTTCAGAAGCAGTAGCTCAATTGCTTACTCAGCCTGAACTTGTTGTTCTCTGTGCAAATTGTCAGACATTGTTCAGTGTCTTATTAACTGCACCCATTAAGTCTGTATTTAATTAGCATGTATGCTCTCTGACATAATTGCAGTAATGCCTAGATCAACTGCTTCTCCATCCAGCAGCACCTACCATGCCGAGCACAGAGCACGGAGCTGGGCGTTTGCTTCTGAGAACTGTAGGCAACCTGTGATTGCCAGTGTCCCATCCACTGCATACGTCTGTGTGCCAGTCAGGTGGTTGCTTCTGAAATCTGGAACTTTAGAAAGAAAAAAAATGGACTTTGTGTGAATGATGCTACTGGTCCGTCAGCAGTCTTCAACCGGTGTCTGATACCTAAGAATTTTTTTTTTCCTCAGCCATAGGATAATTCAATTGTTTTTCACTGCACATTATTCCTTCCTCAAGCGTTATTTTTACATTTGTGAATTGCTTGTAGAAGAGCTTATTTTCTTTGCAGCTCGTAATGACAGTTTATTTTGAGCCTAGCAATAGAGATAAGGTTCTCTGATCCGGTTCATCTGTACCATGCTTCTCACAAAGAGCTAATGCTTTGCTAGAAACCTCCAAAATGGTGTGAGCAGCCCAAAGGTTAAACCTGTGGCTTGGTATATGAAAACCAGGGAGCTAGGATGGTGCAAGTAAAAATAGTGACAGAGCACTGGTTAAACTACAAGATCATGTGAAATATACAACATTTAACCTCTAGGTGAGACCATCTTGAAGGAAGTGGATGTGACCTCAGCTTTTACATCATCGCCACTATGAGATTGCTTGATTTTCTCAATTAAACTACTTATGACCCATCTAAAGATCCATATATGATTATGTTTCTGCCTCTAAGTTTCACATGTTCACAGCTTTGAAGCTGTTTGACCATCTTACTCTATGCTTGGCTGATTTTGAAGGGCTCGTGGAAGTCTGACTTATTCTGCTTTGTCTTACTGCTTGTTGCACAAGCAAGTATAGTTTTTATTATTCATCACAGCACTGAGAAAGAGTGTCCAATAAATACAAGGAAAATCCATCTGGAAAATTATTACCACAAAGACTAGAATAAAAATCAGAAGTTAAAATCGAACTAATTCAGTTAAGCAAAAATGGAACTGTTTTGTTTTTCTGGAATATCATATCCTAAAGCTCTTTTCTGTTAAAGAGGAGAGGAAGATTTGTTAAAGTGCTTTTGGTCTTTAATATATTACCACTGGAGACTGTAAATAAATTTCATTCTCTACAAGTATTTCACCGCATCAAAAGAAAATGCATTCAAGAAGAACAGAAACCTGAGTATGTGCTGAATTAACATATGTTTTTTTAATTATAAAAGTCATAGCTCTGTGCTGCTGACAATGCTAAATTTCCCATTTGAGGCCTTTGGAATTGATACATTCTTGAAGAGGTAAAAACCTCTTATTTTTCATATGGCACCAATTGGTTTATTTCTATTTAAATCAGTCCTTCTTTGTTATACTTAATTCAAGCAATTTTTCAGTTTTTCACACTATATGGCTAACCAGGCACTTAACAAGTTGACCCAGAAGGCCATGTAATCTCTCTCCTAGAAGATATTAAAAACTGGACTAGCCAAGGCCCTGAGCAACCTGAATAACTTTTAGGTTAGGTCTAACTTAGGAGCTGACTATGCTTTGAAATATCTCCAGAGGTCCCTTTTGACTTAAATTATTCAAAATTTCTGTGCTTATATGACCTAATTTTAACACTCACAACAAAATATTGTAAGTAGATCAACAACTGTGCTGTCAAAAAAGGTATATTTTCATTTAGAGGAAGGAAGAGTTTTGTAATCATTGGAGGCAATTATTTTTTCTTGCCTGCCTTCTGCCTTTGGAATGACTTTCAAGGTGGGATATGTTTTGTATTTGTCTGCAGCATGACAGACACTCAATGGATCTGGAAATACATTCAGCTGCACACAAAAGAAAAATATTCTAAATATAGACTATTCCATAGTTAAGCTCTTCCTGCTGGACTTAAACTAATCTTGTTTTAAAAAGAAAAGGGTCCTGTACACTTCCCATCATCAGATCCAAGCATAAGTGGTTACATAAAACGCAGAAGAGCAGAAATCCCAATGGAGATTGGAGCATTTTCTTGAGAAAACACTGCCAGTTTCTAGTCCAAATTGTGTATGACACAGGGATGAAACTGTATTGTTAAGCAGCCAACGGCACTTAACAGCAACCTTGATGGTTGCCAACGTAAGCACCTGGATAGAAAAAAAATAGACATTTCTGAACGTGGATTTGACATCAAACTATATGTTTGAGTGTACGTTTTGTATGTTTTCCACCATATTCCACCATACTCCACCAAAATGCTGCCAGGCAAACTCCTCCTTCATGGAGCCTCATTAGGCAGCAGCCACCATGTTGAGCAGGAAGAAGATGGGTTGCAGATACCAGGGGATACAAGACTTCTCCTCACCTTTTGTTTTTTTTTATAGTCATCATGTAGAACTATCTAAAGCTCAATGTTCTGGTCCTTGTGCTGAACTGAGGAGTCTGGCTTGGCCTCAGCTGCTATGGTGGGCTCTATGGTCCTCATGGCAAACCCCAACATCACCATGCTCTGACACCTAGGGGCCACAAAACAAAAAATATGTTTTGGGGTTTTTTTTTAATTCTCCAGCATGTCTTCAACCAGTCAGTTATATCAGTAAATTATTCCCCTAAGGAAAATGGCATAAAGCCTTCATTTAATGAGCTGCAGAGTGTAGCTGGCCAGACTTCAGGCACATGAACGTTTCCCCTGAGCATGACATGTCATTATGCATTTTTAAAGATAAATTCCCTATTCAATGGGAAATACTATCCCTGCAGAAAGTGGGTAGGGAACATGAGGAAGCTACATGAAAATAAAAGAAAAAAAATCCCTGAGTAAAGTTCATTTTATGTTGTGCTGTGACACTGGAGTTTTCGGACTGGTCACTGGCTGGGGTTGAAGACAGAACAAAGCCATGTGAGAAAAGTCTGTTTCCATTGCATTTCCAACATAAAAGTCCATATCTCTGCTGGGTAAACACAAAGTTTGAGTCATAGCTCTCTGCAGAATTACTTGGTAAAAAAGGAGTCACTCTACGCTGGGGCAAATGCAGATCTTGAATTCCCAGCCCTGGAAACCATCCACTACAGATTATCACCATCAGCACTGACCTTTCTCGTGTGCCAAAAAGACACTGAATTATATGCTATGGACTCTTCATTTTGCCAGATCATTGATGAATGAGTCCAACTGATGAAAGCCTCCTGCTTATCCTGTCTTCTCCCACTCAGTCCCATGCTATGGCTTAAACATTTAAATCTGAGGCACAGTGACCACATGCAGAGGTTTCATGCTGTGCGCATGTGAACTGAAATGACCCTTTCTAGCTCTGCTACCACCTCCTCTCGTTTTATGAAGAGCTAGGTAAGAAAAGTCTCATTCTCAGCTGTCTTTTTGCATTCCCAGATACTTTGCAAATGAGGGCACTTATTCAAGTATAACCTGACATAAGTCAGTCTCTTCTACTCACAAGGTTAGAAAGGGATTCACCTCAGTATTATGAGGCTGATAAAATGTCACATTTAGTATACACATGTGTGCTTTCTATGAAGAAGGCAGATAAAACAAGGATGTATCTCAAAGAACCATGAAGTCTTTTACTGGCCCTGGGCAGGATGAGGAGGTAATGAGGAACTTTATTAATGGGCAAGAACCTGTTAAATGGCATGTTGCTACGGATGGTTTTACAGAATCACATACGTTTTCCTGATGGCTTTAAGCCCAGCTTTCTTCCAGGTGCTTTCTCCTACTCCTCTCTCTCAGCAACTGCTGGGCTGGGGAGTGGTATAGGTCCTTCTCAATTTCTGCTCAATTTCCCCAATAACCAATTCCCCCAAAACCCCAAACAACAGATGCAGCTTTAGTTAAATTCATGTTATATTGGGTTCTTGAATGAAATTATTATGTTTTAAAACTGATGTGTCTGGTTTTTTCCTTCTTTTCTCTTGTGTTTTGTATGTGAGAGAGGATAAAAAGGTAGTTTGCCTGTTTCCATTCATTGCAATTTGTGAGTCTCTCTTGGAATGGATATTGATTTCATCTTCACCTTGTGATCCCCACAGGTGATCCCTTTCCTTCCCTTCCTTTTTCTTCTGCCTTGATAAAATTAGGCTTTTATCCTTCTCTGAGCTGACACCATTTGAGGATCCTTTGGAGATGGTTCTGTCCCACCACCAACCTTTCCTCTGCCACGTGTGCCGTCCAGCTCTCATTTCAGATGTCTTTGAAGGGATGGTTGTGATTTCTCTCATAAAACCTCTGTACTTGCTCAGCAGTTATTTTCTTGAAAAATGTCATCTCATATTCAATTAAGAAATGTCAAAATGATGGAATAGTTCACTGTTCTGCTGTTGTTCAGGTGCGTAGATCTGGAGGTTCTTTTTTATGGAGCTGCAGCCAGGGAATGAGAGGCAGTGATTTGTGCAGCCAAGCATGCATGGAGCCAAGATCCCTGAGCACCAGTCTTGTGCCCTGACTCCTCCTGGTGCCCCAGCCTGCCCTGAGCCAGCTTGTCCTGCTTCTGGGGTAATGAAAAGGAAAGAAAGAAAAAAGAAAGATAAAAAAAAAGAAGTTGAGAAAACTATTTTTCTGGAACTTGCTCCCTCTGGTTTAAGGAGTAGGTGAGGGTCAACAATGGATGAGTTGACCATCATTAACTCAATGTTAGCGGAGTACCAGCTGCTCTGCAGGAGCTGCTAATGCTCATGCTACACCTCTGCAGGCAACAGGAGCAACTTGCTCTGGTTTGGAGTTACCTCAGGGGAAGAGAACGATCATGTGGCCAGGTAGGTCAATACGCTGGCTTGGCAATGGTTTAGAGCTAAATTTGCTTTTTCAATGTCACAGCCTGCTTGGGGGAGCACACATACCCTCAGTATGGTACTAGCAATAGTCAGGACATCTAGAAATTTTTCTGCATCAGGAAAATCTACTGGTAAAAATGGACATTTATGAAAAATACCAGTAGTAATTTAAGATCAGGGCCAAATGGCAATGAATGTGAAGGGATTGTCCAGTCCAGCTACCTGCCAGAGCTGCAATATCTGCAACAGCTCTTCCTTGTAAAAACAATAATTTATCTAGGACAAGATGATTCAAGGACTGGAGCATCTCCCTTATGAGG
>BJBW01008233.1:0-19535 GCA_004320125.1 Scolopax mira
GAGATTGCAGCCTGCCACTCTGCTCACACGTCGGCTGCCAAGACCCAGAGCGGCCAGGTCTACATGTGGGGCCAGTGCCGTGGGCAGTCAGTGATCCTTCCCCACCTCACGCACTTTGCCTGCACTGATGATGTGTTTGCTTGCTTTGCTACCCCCGCCGTTACGTGGCGTCTCCTATCAGTAGGTGAGCTTAAATATTTTTTGTTTTGATGGTCTTCTGAGTAGGGTCATTAGCGCATAAACCGGTGGCACGTATTTGAAGCCTAAACTTAGTTTCTTGCAAAAATTTCTACTGGGAAGCATAGTCGTAATCATATATTGCATATGTGTAAATGGTACTATGGAATTGTAAAAATTGTAAGGCCTCCTGGCAGCACCAAATGTTTGTCTGTTTTATTGATGTTTACTTCTGTGGGGAAATGCCTTGGGTTTGGGGATGGGTTATTTTTAACATAGCTACTGAATGTTACTGTAACTCCATGGGTGGAGGAGCTGAGTTTGAGTTTGGACACTTGAGGGAGCCATGCAGAACACTTAGGAACCCTGAAGTTTTCTTTGGTGCCCTTAAGTAGACTACCAAGAGTTGAGGGAGCCTATTTCCCATGTTGAGAATTGGCCACAGGCACTTGAGTCTCATCACAGGTGATCATGACCTGGGCTTCTGAAGAGACAAGTTGCTGTATCTCAGATATTTGATTACGTTAATGTCTGTCTTTCTGCCCTTGACTAAAAAGAGTTAGAGGATACAACATTGTCTAAAAGAGAAGTCATTCTTCAGCTACAAATTCAATTCTATATTGGTTGCTAGTAAAGTTACTGCCTTTGCTGACCTAATGAACGATGAGACTCCCAGGGTTGTCTCTGTAGGTGTCATCTGGGAGTTTAAGCTCAAAGGTAGAAATCAGCGACTTGTTAATTTATAATTTGAACTGTACTGAGTCCATCATGCTTCCATTACACTTCTGTACTGCCCTTGTAATTGCTTTTTTGTTGCTATATGCTTTTGTCTGATGGTTGTAGAACACTCTTTGCTCCCTTGGTGCCTTCTGGATGCCAAGGTAAGGAAATTCTGCTAATAGTACTCATATTTCAGCTTTGAGACACTAGAGGATTAAATGTAGAATCTTGTTCTCAGGAAACAACTTTGCCAAAAATGCATATTTTTAGAACACAGTCCAAAGATTATAATTTTCTCCAGGCTGAGGCAGTTGTGGCTTGTTCAGAGCTGTAAGGTGTATGTTTAATTACTGTGGAAATTCTTAATATTCCTAATATTTGCCTATTACTAATTATATGTAAATTTTATTACTGCACCAAAATTCCAGGCAATGGGGTAGTTCATTCCAAGTAAATATACTTGTCAGTTGTAAGTTCTACATAAAAGTATCTGTAGTATATTCAGATTTTTCTTCCTTAAGAATTGCTTATTTTATGAAGGAAATGGGACATTATTAGTATATGTAGCTTAAGCAGAAATTCAGTTATATGTATCTTCTTATGTTCATTGATAGGGTTCTGAGGCTATTCAGCCATTCTGATACTTTGCTATATCAGAATTTCCCCTCCACTTTTTCTGTTGTGATTTCTTCTCAGTTTAGTGCAGTGTATAAAGAAATTTTTCAAAGAGTGGAGGAAGGCAAAAAGCAAAAACTGCCTTTTTCCTTATTTTGTTCCTCACAGAGAGGATAACTGAGTCTAAGAGAGTCCTGAGTAGGATTATATGTGACCACTCGTGTAATTATCACCTTTATTTTGAAGACTTCCAAGTAACCCATTTATTAATCAGCATATTGCTCCTTAAGACTCAGAGATACCCTCTTTAACACAGTGTGGTTGACTACATTCATAACTGTTTCATACAATAGCTCAGGTTGGAAGGGACCTTAAAGATCATCGAGTTCCAACCCCCCTGCCATGGGCAGGGACACCTCCCACTAGAGCAGGTTGCTCAAAGCCCCATCCAGCCTGGCCTTGAACACTCCCAGGGATGGGGCATCTACAGCTTCCCTGGGCAACCTGTTCCAGTGTCTCACCACCCTCGTGATAAAGAATTTCTTTCTAATATCTAATCTAAATGTCTCCTCTTTCAGTTTTATTTCCCAGCATTTTTTTTATTGCCACCCTCATCATATGCCCAAAGTGATCAATATACCCAGTCTCCTTGCACTGCTTCTTACATTGGGAGTCCTTTTTAACTGTAGCAGCTCCTTTTATTATTGTTTTTTGACCTTCTTCTCTGTCCCTTTGTAAATAATGTTGCAATGCTCTAGCACAAGGTGAAAACTTACAGGAAGAAAAGATTATTTTATTGTTAAACAAAATTGATTTCAAACCCACATTCTTGTATGTGCCAAGCATCCAGCATCCTGGCACTGAAATGTGATCTGAGCAGGATTCCCTGTGATGACACAGGGTAGAGGATGCTGGCTATCAGGCCCTCATCATGTCTTCTGGATTCAGTTAAATGACTGTGCTGGTTTCAGATGTGCCCTTTAGCATGCTCTAGGAGCTAGGAGTGACTAGTCTCTTCATCCTGTCCCACCTTGGCAAGTCATCAGGACTGACTCATGACTGTGGTGAGAATCATCAGGCAGCTGCATCCTAGGATCTTGACATCTGCTGGACGGGGTGCCGTGAGCATCTGCCATGCTTACAGCCCTTCTCTGTGTTCCACACCCAGGCATTCCTGTTTATTCCCCCTTTGTGCCCATTCCCATTACAATTCTTAGCACTGACTGCTGAGGAGATTTCTTGGCTTCGTGCCTCGTCAGTGTGAACTGCCTCTTTGTTTCCTTCCTCTGGTTCCGCCTTCACTGCAGTAACAAATAAAAGTACCTCTTTACCCTCTTAAGATTTTCATAACTGAACCCACTATATTCAGTTTATCTCTACTGGCTATAGAAGTCATCTGGAGATGCATATTAGCAGACATCTGAATCCCCAGTTAACTTTGAAGAAGAGCTTCAGCGTTGCATTGGTTGCTAAGATTATGATTTATTTGGATAGCAGATGTCTGAATAAATAAACTACATTGTACAAAATAAAAACTAACAAATTAATTTATTTCAGAAGGATTTTTTATTATCATTACATTGGATTTCTCCTCCCCCTAATTCTTTTACCTGTAATCCAACACACTTCAATAATTATTGCCCTAATTGGGTATACCTGAATAAGTGACATCCTTTAAATTAAATGAAAAATAATTGTGCTAAACAAAGTGTAACAATATCAAACTGTGTGTGTGTGTGTGTTAAGTATTTTCTGGAACGTGTGGTGAAGGTCTTTCCATTTCCAGCAGAATACTATTCTTATTTCTAGAGTGGTAGGTTACAAGACCTAGCATTTATGTAATTTTCTGTAGAGAACAGCTTATTACTGACCCACAAAATTTGTATAAACCAACAATGTGTAGTTGTATGGAAAGAAGACAGAATGTTTTCTGGGTTAAGGATTAGGTTGGAGGGGTTTCATTTTTTAGTAGTATTAAAGAAGAGTTCTCTGAGGCTACCAAAAATGATGGAGATTTGGAAACAGTTCAAGAGATAAAAATGTGTATGTAGACAACAGATGATTTCTCAAGGCTGTTTGGTAACTTTATAATGCAAGTGTCACATGCAGATGGGATGTACATACACGTGACACAATGGGAATGTGCAGACTTTCACACTGCTTCTAACAGTGGAAATCAAGGAAAAAACCACTTTTTGAATAGACTTGTAACTGTTATTTACTTCTAGGGATATTGTACTTGGCAGTTTCACTGCAACCAATATATTGGTTATGCAGTAGCTTTATTTCTGCTGTAAGGTAGTGTTTCCTTTTGGGAGTATTTAGAAAATTGTATTGTGAGATTTTTTTATTGACCTTTTGAGTGTCTTATTCTAAGTGAAAAGTGTTAGTTATTATAATACCCATTAATGACTGATAGCATTTGATATCAGATCCAGCATTAAGCTTCTGAGACTGTGGTGTTATTTTCTTCTGGCCTTATATAGCTGAGTCAGAAGTGTGGCACTTATTTTACTTTAATAGGGATATTTGTTTGGAGTAGGAGACTAGTAAGGACTGAAGAAAGCTGCCCTTTATTTGCTTTTTTTCTGTGGTCTGCTGGGTTTTTATACTATCCTTAAAGAGACGTCGCATTAATTAAGTGTTAATTGTTGACAGATACCCAGGATGTTATCATGAGAGATACTTGTATTACTTACTACTTACTATTAGTTCCCCGTTTTATTCTAGAGCCTGATGACCATCTAACAGTAGCCCAATCACTAAAGAAGGAATTTGACAACCCTGATACTGCAGACCTGAAGTTTCTAGTGGATGGAAAATACATTCATGTTCATAAAGTTCTTCTCAAAATTAGGTAAGGCACAAAATGTGTAGTTTAATATAAACTAAACTGTTGTTGTCCACTGTTCTGAGTAATTACTGCTCAAAATTCTTGACTCCCTTTTCCCTCAGCTGTACATTTCATCTTCTATTCTTCACCGTTACTCTCTTTTCCTCATTTCCTATCTGCTTGGAATTACCAAACATGCTGCTTGCTATCAGCCTTTTCATCACTTTTCTTCATCTGAACTGTGTACCCCTTTGTGCTACCTTGTGCTACATTTGTGCCTTGGCCCTGATTTCTAATAAACTTTTTCTGCTGAGGAAAAGGCTTACTTCTTTCTGCTGCCTTCCCAGTTGTTTGAATCAGTTTTAACTCCTTTGCATGCTTGGCTTCCTCCGCTGGGATGATTTGAGGGTTTGTGTTAATTCTTGCCTTTCTTTCCTTCCACATGGCCCTTCAGTTGTTTCAGCAGCTTCTGTAGGTGCTCTTCAGACTATCTTTTTAATCCTTTCATAGAATTATAGATTCACAGAATTGTCTAGATTGGAAGGAACCTTTCAGATCATTGAGTCTAACCATCAACCTCACACTGACAAAAACCATCACTAAACCAATTTTGTCAGATCTATTGTCAGATTTCTTATCCTACTTGTTTTAAACCTTCTTACCAGTGTATTTTATAAGATTTTATGATGGTTTCTCTTTTTGTTTTTACAACTTTTTCCAAGTTAACACCACTTTCCAGTGATATTTGACATACTTTTGACATACATTTGACATGTAATTGTTATTAACATACAGAGATTAGTTTGTTATTGCTGACACAGCTTCTACTAGGATATTCTGTTTTGCAGCATTCAGAGCGTTGTCATGAATGCAGTGCTGCTAAAAGTTCCTTTTCCTTATCCAGTCATTTCTTTACTACTCATGAAGACTTTTTTTCCATCCTGTTCTGTACCTACTGCTGAACTAGAACATATTGTTGGTGGTTATTAACTCGTGGTGGTGGTGAAATGGCAAGGCAAGGCCCAGTTGGGTGAGAGGCTGGCCAGGAAACATACTTCCTGCAGAAACAGAAACATGTGAGTGTGGGGGTGGGATTCATCTGCTCTTCATTGAGCCAGCCAAAATTAGGTGTCTGGTCTATCTCTACTGAGAGAGAGAGGGAGAGAGGCACTCCAAAGGATAAGTCACTCCGAGATACTTTGGAGACTGAAGGATGAGTACCAACTGGTTTTTATTTATCTACTTGCTTATTTTTAAGGGAGCAATATGCACCAGCTTCTCTCTGACTTGTCACTTTTGTGTGGGGCCACAGACCATTCCCAAGGTCTATTCTGCAGCTGGATTCAGAGCACAGTCACCAGCACTTAACATGGGGCTCCAGGAAACAAAGCAATGGGGTCTGGTCTGCCTCTTCCAGTGACAGAATGTGGTACAAGATGGAGCAGAAGCTAGATAATGACTTTTTAGGCCTTTATGAATTTGATGTGCGTTTATTTTATTTTAAAAAATTAAAATCTAAGAAAAAAATTAAATAACCAGTAAAATCAAATGTGGAAAAGATAACTTAAGTGATAAAAGAAATAATTCTTTTTCATCTGTGTCTAAGTTATGCTGACTTTATAATGTAGACCTGTCCCAGCATCATTAAAAGGAACCCAACCTACCTTTTACATAAAAACTTTAAAAGAAAAGCAAAGTCTGATGTGGGAGAGCTAGAAAGTAAGTGGAGTATTCTAAAAAAATCCAATTAAATTCTCACAGTTATAGGAAAAGTTACCTGAGCTGGTGATGTTCGTTTCAGTCAGCAAGCATTTTGAAAACAATTCAAATGTTACAGGATGGTTTTTATGGAGCAGTAAGTTACAGTGTGTTGTAAGTTGCTGTGAAGTTGCAGAGTAGAGTACAGCTGGGAAAGGCAGGCAGTTTTAACTTGTTTGTATCTTGTCCATCACAAAAATATTCAGACTTATAAGAAGAAGGTGATGAAAGATCTAGGTGAGAATGTGTTCACTTTAAATATTTTAATCCTTGAGTCTAATGATTAATGCTAAATTATCTGTGTCCTCTGACACTGGAATAAATGTTATCTAAAATATTAATAAATTACTACCTCATTAGGTTGTGTTGGAGAAAGCAGCTTGAAATGTGGGAATTGTCTAACTTTATTGTAAACCTTATCTGTTATGAGCCAGATAATAAAATTCATAGTTAATATTAGTGTATTTAAGAAAAGGACATCAAAAACACATGGGACATCTTTGAAGATATTGTAAGCAGAAATAGAGCCTTCTTTAAAATATTCATAACTGAAATAAAGGAAAATTATGGGATATATATGACACTTAGGAACTTTATAAGGCTTGAAGAAATTAAGCCTTATACCTTAAATTAAGCCTACGTAGCTAGAATTTATGGTTGTGTATTGAGTCTGTTATGACTCATTATTATTTTTTTTTTACCAACTTGTAGCTGCAGCTTATCTTTCAAGCTTAACTCTTTACAACATGCAATCTTTGACCACGTTTTGTAGGTGTGAACATTTTCGTTCCATACTGAATAATGATGACGACGTCATAGAAATGAGTGAATTTTCTTATCCTGTTTACCGAGCTTTCCTGGAATACCTGTATACAGACAACATCAGGCTCCCTCCTGAAGATGCAATAGGTATTTGCCATAAATGGAAATAACTCTAGGTTACTGTTTCTGAAAAGTTCGATTTCTTTGTTATAACAAGCTGAGGGAGGCAGAGTTTGTTTATTTTAATTTTATTAGCACTTAAATCTTTGGCAGGTATGAAGAAGAAGGGAGGCAGTAGCAGGAAAGATGCCCAAGGACAATGAATGGTGGGGAGGCAATAAGATCAAAGATGCAAAGTCTTCAAAAAGAACTCATTGTTTCTCATATTAAGATTTTTTTTTTTCCTTAAAAAGGCACTACTGCCATGCTAAAACTTTCCTGAGTAGCTGTGGTGATTTGATCATGAATGAAAAGGGAGCTCTTCCCCATGTGAATTTAAGAGGATGTAAGTCACTAATTGATCCCTGGAAGGAGATAAAAAACTGAACAAAAAGACAGAACAATTGCATAGTAATAAAAGGGTCCCTTTTTAATATGTCTTTTGAGGACCTTTAAATATGCACACATCATCTAGAGAAAAAAATATAACAGGTCTTTGATTAATACAGCCTAAAACAATATGGTGATTAATTTGAGGAGAAATCAGTATGTTTTGCACCAGGGCAGTTAAAGCTGTGTGGATTTTCACAGGTCTGCTAGATTTGGCGACGCTGTATAGAGAAAACAGATTGAAAAAGCTTTGCCAGCAAACAATCAAACAAGGCATTTGCGAAGAGAATGCCATTGCTCTTCTCTCTGCTGCTGTCAAATACGAAGCCCAGGTAAGAACTTCTCTTCAGGCAGTTGTTTTCTGATAAATTAGGTTATTTAATACCAACATAATTGCTTTTAACCGATGAGGCACGATTACTGCAGTTTCCTGTCCCGGGTGTTTGTTTTCTCCTTTTTACTGGTGATTTCTTTTGATGGTCTTTTGGCTTGCACCTGTGAGTTGGGATTCTTAACCTGCTTCCTGCCCTGTCATCTGGCAGGGCATGGCACAGCACACACGTTCCCCACCGCCCTTTACTTCCTCACCTTTGGATTTGGTGTTGCCCAGTCACTTCCTGAGCTGGTGTCTGGTACAGTCATTCCGGTACTGCCTTTTACAGGCAGTGGGAGAACTTGCCTGTAAAGTCCACCTCTGTTTACACTTATACTTCTATTAAAAAATAATAAAAAAAGTCCACTCTTGCCACGTTGTTTACAACGAATTGTGCTGACATAAAACAAATTACCTATTGTTATTCCTCTCCCCGTATCCTGTCATCTGGTCTGCCCTTGGCTCTGGAATGTTTCACTAGCACTCAGACAGTTATCAGCACTACTGCAAGTAGGTTTTGGGGTTTTTTTTTGTAAACAGGCAAATATTTTCAAAGATATTTTCCTTTTTTCAACTTCTTAGTGCTGTGCTGATTGTGGAAATAACGATGTGGTGGTTTTTATTATGCGTATGTATTTTAGGCTGGTGTTAAAACTGAGCATCATAGTTAAGAAGTCCTCATCTTTCAAGATTTCTCTTGCTTTACAAGAATGAAATTAATACAGCTAAACAGAAGATTTATTAGAATAAATATGATTTATTAGATTTATTAGCCCAAATATGTATCTGGTAACAATGGTTTTTTTTAAATTACTTGGTTTTTTTGCTTTTGCCTGGCTGTGGAACATAGGAAAGTCTTACAGGAGGAGAGGCTAGTGGTGTAATACAATGGATTGATAAACAGTATAGGAAGCAAGTGGAAAGAAGGGACTGAAACAAAAACTTGGTTAACAATGCTGCAGCCATCTGTGCTGTATGGAGACGGCGTACTCGACGAGATGAATTTGTGTAGGAGTTGCAACAAGGAGGCTGTAAATCAGTGAATTTTGTAAATTGAAAGAGGGGATAACATCAGATTAGGAGATAATGAGATTATCAGCTGCTGGTTACGACTGCCTGGTAACCAAGGCATCAGTAACAGGAGGCATGAACTGCTGAGGCAAAGAGGAATTGCGTGTTGTGATTGTAGAAGCCCAGAATATCAGGGAAGACCCAGACAGGAAGGGAGCACCAAATGGTTTGAGTCTCCTAACAGCAGTTTTCAGTAGAAGTTCACTCTGGAGTTTTTCCCCTTAGAAACTTTTCAACAGTTTTGAATCTCTTCAAAGCAGAAGTACCTTTAGTTGACCTGTGTCAGGTGAAGCAGTAAAACTAGCCTGGACAAACCAGTAGAGTTTATAATGGCTGAAACATAGTAAAAGGGATTGGCTAGATGACTAAATGTATGTTATCCTCCTCTTCCTTCTGTGAATCAGTGTTTTACTTTCTATACCTTGTATTCTTTCAAATTAAAACGATCATCAGATGATGAGTTGGTTCACCTGCCCTGAGCGCAGCATGTTCCAAACTCCAGAGTGCGTGGCTGCCCTCCTCCCTTCATCCACAGCTCAGAAAGGGATAGAGCAGAGCTGCTTCAGGGAATCACAGCAAACACTTCTTTGTGAAAGAAAGACCTGGGATATTCCAGGAATTGTGAAGTAAGCCGGGATCTTTTAGCGTACTGTGTTAATACAGTAAAAATTGGTTTGAGAACCACGTGCGCTTCAGTGGAAAACTCTCCATTATGAGAGAGGCCTAAGATTTTGGGAGCTGTAAAAGGTAGAATTAATTAAATTCTTTGTCATTAAATGTGAACACTGCAAGTGAAAGATTATAGTGCTGAGTCATCTGCCATTGACATATCAAATTAACTGAAGACTGACTTGGCTGTTGTATGCATCTGTTAGGATTAAAAATCCTTAAAAATATTTTGTCCCATCCTCAGAAAATACAAAGACTTGCTGTTACAAGTGATTTTAAAGCATAGTTCTAATACACATCGTAGCACATTTTAGATTAATCTTCTAGATAACAGATTAGAAGTCTCTATTTCTCGAAACTGTAAAATTAATGACCAGGATTCTACGATATCTGTGGTCCTTTTCATAGATCAGCACCAGACAAGGCAGCTGCTGTTCATTTTATGTAGTGTAAATGTTTGTACAGTGACTGTGAAGCAACCTTGGTTGCAGCAGTAGCCTTTCAGAGATCTGCTGAAATGTAAAACTCTGTGTCTTTGATCTTCTACATTTTTTTATTTCTTTTTTTGTTTTTATTCCTTTCCTTGCTTTTCCAGTACTCTTTGATGAGAGATGCAATATACTTCTGTGCATTGCTGCTATCTTATTTCTCTTTAAAAGACACATGTATCCTCTAACATCTAGTTTGTGTTCAGCGAGCATCATTGGATGTTACGTCATATTTTGCTTTTATTTTCAAGCAAGACTAGGATACCTGCAGTTTGTCACAGGACCACTAGTGAGTTCAATGCAGGGAGGAAGATTAGGGAGTTACTGATGCTCTAGTAGTCGTGTGTGGGGAAAGTTGATGCTTTCACTTATTAATAACTTTTTGAATGAGTTCAGTAAATGTGATAGAGTTCTAGAGTCGATTTAGGTGACTACTCCTGTTTTCTTAAAGAGGGCTTATTGAATAGTTTGTATAAACAAATTTCATCCTATCTAATTTGTGTCTAATCAAACTGATCAGAAAAAGGATTGGTAATGTGCACAACCTAGTATATTCTCTACTAATTAAATGGCGGATTTGGAATGGAAAAAATAATAATTTTGCTATCAGTCATTCGTATTACAAATTACCTTAATTTGTTCCTAGGATTTGGAAGAATTTTGCTTCAGATTTTGCATAAACCATTTAACTGTCGTTACACAAACTCAAGGCTTTGCAGAAATGGACCACGACCTCCTGAAAAGCTTCATTAGCAAAGCAAGCAGAGTGGGAGCATTCCGAAACTGAGGCCTGACTACCACCAAGCTGAAGAGAACGTCCTCTTTCCCCCTGAAAATATTTCAGCTTTGGAGAACTTATCCAGGGTCAGAATGTGCAAAGGTTTGGAAAGAAAGACATCAGAAAGAAGGAAACTGTGTAAAAGTCTGCTAACGTACAGGTTTTGTAAAAATGGCTACAGGGTAGATGTCTGGGGAGAGTTCATTGCCAACAGGAAGAATTTAACAACAAAAAATCTAATGCAGTTACTACCTTTTCCCACTTAAAGTCAAGCAAACTAAGCTGTCATTATCATGTCTGTCTGGGTTCCTGTCTTTTTTCTTTTTTAACAACCTGCATTTGGATTTTATGGGACAGTGACCTGTTTGCTGCTAAAACTTTCATAGTTTATTGTTATCACCAAACCCAGTTAATATGCCACCGTGGGGCTTCTTCCTGCCTGGTTTATCATCCGGTGAAGCTACAAACCTGTTTTTTGGAACATATGATAAAGTAATGAACTCTTTAGAATGAGAAGCTTTCTGATTGGTAGAAGGATATGTCTTGGTGTTTATTTGGAGTGTAAATACGTAAGCCCTGAAGAGCTGGATGTTACAGTTGTGAGTTCCTGGCACTTAGGTCCATTTTTCTAGAGAGAATCAAAGAAAGCTTCCTTTCACCAAGCACATTCCCTGGCACCCCAACGGGCCAGGAAACATTCACGGGATTTGTCTGGATGTGAATTATTATGCTGTGTGTTTTGGTACTCAGAAAACCATCCGATTGCTTGTTACCAAGCAAAAGACACCCAAACAAGATTTCAAGGAAAGGAAAGTTCCACTTGAGGAACTTGAGGTTTGTTTGTTCCTGTCTTGCCACCTATTCCCAGATAAACCATCTTAAGAAAAACAGAGAAAAAAAAGAGAGTTTTGAAGGGATGAAAATGGGTCTTACTAATAAATCATAAGAATGAAACTCATATTATTTTCCCTGTGGCAATAAGGACACCTTGACCAAATACATTGTTTTGGGCTCTCCTTCAGTCAGTGCTGCGAGGTGACTGTACCGCTTACCTGGCACACCTGGTGTAATTGACAGGAGTCACCCTCTGGACGGGCCCCTCTCTCATCACTGACCATGGAGGGGGGACAAGATGGCTAAGGTAGAGTAGATTCTTCATTTCTAAATGACTAAAGTGAGTTAAAAGTCAAAACGCCACCCAGTATGGCACTGAGGGAGGTTTTTCCCCATGAAGACAGAAGATGCAGAGCCCATGAAGCATTTACTTGACTTTTCTAATAGGCAACTGTGAATTAATCCTGAGAAAATGATTTCTCATAAAATTTTGACTGGA
This sequence comes from Scolopax mira, assembly GCA_004320125.1. NCBI lineage: Eukaryota > Metazoa > Chordata > Aves > Charadriiformes > Scolopacidae > Scolopax > Scolopax mira. The sequence goes on from BJBW01008233.1 coordinate 12,127, forward strand.
TGAAGCAGCTTTAAGTGCCTTTTGGAGTACTTTACAAATGGAGAAGGCAAGACGCTGGATGACCAGGCTCGGTACACTAATAGAATTAGTCACGTGACCTTCCTTCAGATCCTTGCTGTGTCACAAAATCCTTTGATGGCTTTCTCTAATCCTCAAATGTGGTTTCTAAGAACCTAATTCCCTTGAATGATGGCAGCTTCATTTCAAAAGTAGACATAACTGTTCTTTAGTGCATTGGAGGATCATTTCCCAAACAATCCTGTTCCTTGAGGAGGAGGAGGAAGGGGAAAACAAGAAGCTGATCCTCAGAGAAGAAGATGAGAAGCAGTGAGTGGTGCCTCTCTTCACATCAGTCCCTGCAGGTGCGGTGAGGCATGGAGACAGCAGTATTGACTTAGGAAGAGGGCCATAAGCAAGTTATTTTGGAAAGTGCTGGGGTTAAAAATTATATGTGTTTGAAGCCTTTGCCTCAGACTCTCGCTACAACAATATTGGATCATCCACCTCTAACAAGTGTGTTCTGCCACCCCCTCAGTCACTAGAACAACTTCCTCCAGCAGCATAAGTCCATACTTCAGCAGCTGTGTCAGTATTTTGTGTTTGAACAGAACTGGTCAAAAAAAAAAACTTTCCAGTACATAATGCAGTTTCATCAAAACCACAACTTCCCCGAGGGATGAGATGAGTTTTGATACGTTTACGTTGAAAAGCACTTGGCTCAGGCACACAGATATTAATGCAGATAGCAAAACGGATCACAGAAGAGCACAACTTGTCTGCAAACCTTGTATGATACAGCCCAGCACTAATCACACCAAAGCACAGACACAAGGCAATTCTACTGAAGCCAGGGCTGGAGAATTCCAGATGTTTCGGTTAAACCAGCGATGGGCTTGTTGGAACAGAGCCAGAGGAGGGCCACGAAGATGATCAGAGGGCTGGAGCACCTCTCCTATGAAGACAGGCTGAGAGAGTTGGGGTTATTCAGCCTGGAGAAGAGAAGGCTCCTGAGAGACCTTACAGCAGCCTTCCAGTACCTACAGGGGCTTCATCTATTCATATTGCTGCAGTTCAACAGTCAAAATGGCACCCTTGCTTAGCCAGGCACTTTTGGCTTAACATAACCAAAAGTGTCCTTTGTTTTGTTTTGGTTTTTTTTCAATTTATTTCCTTCCTGCTCATAATTTCCCAGCTACTGTATGCATTAAAGCCCAGTTGCAATTTTCAAGTAATTGACAAAGCCTTTAATTTTGAGAAAAAAGCATCTCTGGAGTGAATGAGGGCAATTCTAAAGAACCAGTGTGTCAGTGGTGGCTTTTCTTCATGCAATAAGCCTCATCTGACCCAGACGCAATAGTGAGACATTCATAGAGACATTTATTTATTTAATTTTTTTTTTTTAAAAAAAAAACTTCCATTGCATGCACTTTCCTTGCCACTTAAAAGTCAATGTTTAAAAAAACATACTGACATAGGTGGTTAAATGTGGATGTGTGTATAGAAATATGTGCTTGAAACACAATCATGGGACATTTTAGAAGAAAATAGGAATGCAGCAAGTTTAGATTTGTGGACCTTGCATGTTAAATACTTCATTGAGTATTTAAGTATGTAAGTATTGTTCTGTTTAAGGACACCACAGACAAAGAGGTGTTTGTTAAAAAGTGAAAAATAAGGTCAAATGTAAACTGTATTTGGGGTTTAAATAAAGAGGGATGTTCCAACATTGCACAAAGGGAACCAGGTAGATAACTTCCTGAATCAAATGGAATTTGAAAGAAAAAGAAATGACAGATATTAGGGTCCGTTTAAAATATCTCTTAAGTTGCTGAAGCTAAGAGGCAGCAATGCATTGTCATCTAGCATTCACCCCTAGATTTGTTGTTACAACGCCTGGTAACTATAAATATATATATAAATATAAATATAACCGCTGGTTTTATATGATCTGAACAACGTCCACGGGCTTTCCTTGTAAAACAAAACCTTTATTTACCCCACAGAGACAGGGCTCATTGGCTACCACCTAATGATGTAGAAGGTTTACAACCTGAACCTAAAATTATGGTTTGATTTTCTTGTTTCTTTATAAACTTGCCTGGTTATAATAGACCATTAATAAAAATGCCATGATATTTGAAAAATACGAGTGGGATTTTTTTTTTTCCTTCCTTTTCAGCAAAAGTAAAGAATGTCTGACACTTGTAAATTAAGCAGTTAGCAGTGTGTGTGTGGGGGGGAAAGAAATAAACCAGTGATAATATTTTAGAGAGATTAAAATAAAGAGTGCTTGGGTTCCTCAGGATAGAACTGCCACTGGCTAAAGTGTTTGTATTTCCACCTTTCAAAGAGATTAATGCCCTGTTGACCCGATGATTAGTAAAAGGCTCCTCAAAACACCAAGAATTCTTTCTGAAGCAGGTGTACGCTATGACCGGCCTACCTGATGCGTTTTGAAAGACTTCTGCTTGTTCCTTGCACCCGGATCACACCGCCATAATCTTCTCCAGATGTTTCTTCTGGCAGCTGCTCCTGTACCTGGAAACGGGGCAGGTTACGTGTTCTGCAGCATGAGGGAGCAAACAGCATGAGGGAAAGGCTGGGAGGCAGCTCTTCCACCCGGAGACACCTATAGGGTATATTTAACCTATAGGGGGAGAAACAGGCCTCGCCGAGGTGCATTTCACATGACCTTATTTTGTACATAACAACCCCAAGAGAGGCAAGTGTCCTCCCCAGGTGCACGTTTCTCCACTGTGGTGAGGAGAGGCTGCTCAGCAGCACAATCCTGACCATCGGGCACCCGAAACACCCCCTCCCGTTTTCAGTCCAACTCTTCTGCTCTGAATCCCCATTTTTTTAATTTATTTTTTTTTACCCCTTTAATATTCAATATTCCAGCCATCCTGAATACAAGAAGGTCCCGCTGTAAGAAAGGTGCTCTCAATCATACTCAGGATGCCAAACCTGATAAAAAGCCTTTCATTTCAATACCCGTTTATTTGCATGTGTTACCTGCTTAAAAAAATAAAGTCTCTGAAAAATGTGTTTTCGGCGGGGGCAGGGACTGCCCTTTGTGCTCTAATTGTTGTCATGAACCGCTGCCATAAATAGCACTGCAAGTTCAGCAGAGTCATGAGTCACAGGCACCTATGGACTCTAATAAAGCTGGGGCTGGGAGCCAGCCAGGCTGACGTGCCAACCAGCCAGAGAGCCGGCCCAAAAAGCCATGGCGGCTCGCACGGAAGTTTTGACAACCTGGGCTGTTTTCAGCAGCTCCGAAAGCAATAGAAACCATGGTGAAAAGCGGGGTGGTGAAGTGATGGGAGCGCTTCTAAATACAGAGACCACGGGAGGAACTTCCTCAAGGACAGGGCTGTGTCCTGCCAGAAGCGTAACGAGTGGTGACCCTGGAAAAAAAGGTCTGGTGGGAACATTTCCAGAATGTCCTATGGAAACTTCTGAAGGCGTCACCAAGCCCAACAGCACAACTATTTAGACCTCTGCACCAGCAGCACCCATCTTTTAAACATCCCCAGGGGTGGTGCCTCAACCACCTCCCTGGGCAGCCCATTCCAACGCTTAATAACCCTTTCACTGTTTTTCCTAAATACCTAAAATTTTTTCCTAATATCCAATCTGAACCTCCCATGGTGCTACTTGGGGCCATTTCCTCTTGTCCTATCACCTGTGACTTGGGAGAAGGGACCGCCCCCCCCCTCTCTACACCCTCCTTTCGGGTAGTTGTAGAGAGCAATAAGGTCTCCCCTCAGCCTCCTTTTCTCCACGCTAAACAGCCCCAGCTCCCTCAGCCTCTCCTCATAAGGCTTGTGCTCCAGACCCCTCACCAGCTCCATTGCCCTTCTCTGGACCTGCTTCAGCACCTCAATGTCTTTCTTGTGGTAGGGGGCCCAAAACTGGACACAGTTCTTGAGGTGGGGTCTCACCAGTGCCGAGTACAGGGGGATGATCACCTCCCAAGTCCTGCTCACCACACTGTTCCTGACACAGGCCAGGATGCTGTTGGCCTTGTCCACCTGAGCACACTGCTGGATCATGTTAAACCAGCTGTCCACCAACACCCCGAGGACCTTTTCTGCCAGGCAGCTCTCCAGCCACCCTTCCCCAAGCCTGTAGCACTCCATGTTGTTGTTGGGACCCAAGTGCAGGACCCGGCATTTGGTCTTATTGAACCTCATCCCATTGGTTCATCCATCCAGCCCGTCCAGATCCCCCTGCAAACCCTTTCTACCCTCCAGTCCCACCTAAATTGGTGTCATCTGCAAACTCATGGAGGGTAAGTTTACCTGCTGAGGAACATTGTTACCATATGAAGTCGCCTTCCCATCTAATAAAAGAAAATTACCAACTCTAAATCTTTTAAAAGCTATTTTATTTATCTTGAAAGGAGAGAAACTTATTAGTTGTATAAAATATTATCGTACGTTTGATGTAAAGCCTTCAGTCTGTTTGAACAACAACAACAAAAAAATTACACTGTCACAGTAAAGAAATACTGAATCTGCTCAGGTACTGGGCTCTGGAAGGTCACCCCTCTGGCCAAAGGATCATGGAAGAACTTCAACAGCTGTAACAGAGCTTACAGTCAGTGTGCCCCCCCGTTAACATATATCCTGTTTGTAAAACTCTGCAAAAGTGAGAACATAAGGTACTCTTAAGATTTCTGCACATTTTTCAGGAAGAAAGTTGAAGCCATGTTGAGACTAAAAAAATAACTCACTTTTCTTTTAAAATTCATGACAAATCAGTGGGCTGTTTGTCTAATTTTTAGCAGCTCTAGAATTAGCTTCCGTTCAACACAAGAACTGATCATTAAAATGTCCCAGTGTAAGTATTCCAGGTTCAGCTAAACAATTTCTAAATCAGCTGCCTGGAGAAGATGTGGTTTTCAAATGTTTGTGTAATGAATAGCATGCTTTTCTATCGTAACTGTTTTAATTCAAGTAGCTGCAAAAGCTAGATTTCATAAAAATGGATAATGTTAATGTAGGACTTCATTTATTTACTTACATCTTCATCCACTGGAAGTAAAACATGTGCTTTCCTCAGCTGGCTATTGCAGACCCTTTTTTTACAAGAAAAGGGGTTTTGCAAACCCTTTATCCTTGCAAGAAAAATTCCAGTATCTGAATCAATAACTTAAAACATTAAGCTGGAAAAAATTTTGGGCTTTGGGGGTTTGTTTCACCAGCTGTACCACTTCACGAGTTGCCTATTAAACTCTGCCTTTTCAGTAAAACAAGGCAGACTGATTTTCCCGACGTGGGCTCATCAAGTTCAGCAGATGCTGAAGGGCAATGGGAGATGGTGCCCTGTGCTTATAGAGACCAGGTTACTCTTACCTGGAACCCAACTGGAGAGACTCAGCCTTCAGCTGCAGGAAACAGGTTTGGTGTCCATTTCTCGAGCTATTTGGCTTGTCTACAGTTAGGTGAAAATGTGAAAAAAAAAAAAATCAAGAAAATTCTACATCATTAGAATTTTATGTGTACCACATGGGATGTAGATTTGGGTTGTGGTTGTGGTTTTTTTTTTTTTAAATAACTGACGTTTTCCAAGATAAGAAAAGTGCACATCAAGTACTCTGCACACGGGAAGAAGCTTCAGCTTCAGGGAAGATTCCCTGTGGGATTCATATTCCATGAAATTCAAACAGATGGACAGTGTAACTGCCCTCCGAAATTACACTGGGGTGAGAACTGGGGAGGGAAAACTACAAAACGCTAAATATTGGTTTCAGTAGTATGGCTACATAATGACTTCACCTGGAATTCAGGTTGTACTTCTAATGTGAGGCCCTGACTCACATTAAAAGGTCTAATTAAGTCTATGACTGCTACGCAGTTTAAATTAATGGGAATTTGATGTGCTAATTATACACAGAGACAGAAATCTTTGCAGTATCTGGCCCCTCATTTTCAAAATTTGCAAGTAATGAAAATCTAAAAATGAAATCTAAGAAAAAAAATTAGTGCATTTCAAATCGTTCTAAACTAACATTTTGTCTTTAGACAGAAAAATTCAATCCAAGTAGACTGAATTGGCTTAAATCAGTAACGTTGCAATAGGAAACTAAGACACCTTCCAAGTTGTTTTTAAAGTCCTCAAAAAAATATATAAATTAAATTCAGTGGCTTACATTGTATATATGCTACATCATACAGCAAAGTATCATGAAAAACATTTTAAAATTTAAAAAGTCCAAATGCTTTCAACTAGCAGTTCGGAATAAAAAGCAACTAAAAAAAGCAACTTAATTAATGAAGGCTGTAAAACAAAAATGATATAAGAGGGCCTGCAGTGCAGCCCCTGGTCCTGAGAAGAATGTCACTTTTCTTCACTGGCTGAGGTATCGTTTCCATCATTCAGTTTCTGCTTTTGCATTCTTGTTCGTGTAGATGCTAAAATTAAAATTGAAAAAATCAAACAAGAATGAGGTTAGATAGTTTCTTCAGAACTACTTTGGACATGACTATTTATTGTAAAAAATTATAATGACACAAGGCATAGAAGTACATTATTCTAAATGAAACAAATCCCTCATTTTAAAATAAACACGTAATTCTGAGTTGCTTCAACGATTCTTGCTCAATCTCACACATCTTAAGAAATTCTCTCCACCTGTACACTCAAGTTTTCTTTGCTTCTGTATCCTCACTTTGTCTGTTTTCATCCCAAAGGTGGGCAGATGGGCTGCATCGCATCAGGATCTCATCTCGTTGCCAGGCAGATGCTGTGGCCTGAGCAGTGCCCCCACCCCAGAGCCAGCCTGCCCAGGAACCACAGATTGGTTTGGATTGGAAGGGACCTTAAAGATCATCGAGTTCCACCCCCCTCTTCCATGGGCAGGGACACCTCCCACTAGAGCAGGTTGCTCAAAGCCCCATCCAGCCTGGCCTTGAACACTTCTAGGGATGAAGCATCCACAGCTTCTCTGGGCAACCTGTTCCAGTGGCTTTCCAGGAAATGCCTTTCCTGTCACAACTGGACACAAGACAGAACATCCCTTCTTAACCTCTGCCACAACCTCTGAACCCCTAAACCTCCCCTAAAATAAAGGGGAGGTGCCTGGATCCATACTCATACCTATCTTGGTGAGCAAACTCTTGTTAGGTAAGAATTTTTATTGGACAAATCTGCTCAGCTACAGAGCTGAGATGCCACCAGAGAGTGAGAATGCCTGCTTAGACCAAGTGTGCTCCTTCTCGGGTGTGGAAAATAGAATTCAGATGAGGGGATGGGGCCATTTTGCCTGTCACAGGCTAGGTTTGAGTTACATTTGAAAAACAGAAAAGTGATCATAGAATCATAGAGTCATCTGGGCCGGAAGGGACCTTCAAAGGTCATCAAGTCCGACCCCCCTGCAGTCACAGGGACACCCCCAACTA
>BJBW01008234.1:0-24983 GCA_004320125.1 Scolopax mira
AGCCCTGTGGGACACCACTTGTGACCGGCCGCCAACTGGATTTAACTCCATTCACCACCACTCTCTGGGCCTGGCCTTCCAGCCAGTTTTTAACCCATTGGAGAATATTCCCATCTAAGCCATATTAGGCTTAGAGATTATATAAGGCTATTAAGCCATAATATTAAACTTTTCTTTAAACTTATCTTCTTCCTTCTGACCAGAATTATCATGAGCTGCAACTTCCAGTTAGTCAAATGCCTGCCATCTCTCTTTGCTTGCTTCCATAAAGAATAATTTAATTGACTCTAGTCAGATAAAGCAAATAAACGAAAAAAAAGAAAAAAAAGAAAAAAAAGAAAAAAAAGTATCTTCCCTTACAGAAGATATAATGGCCTGATATGAATCTTTCCCATCTCACTTTGTCATTGTTCCTATTGTGAGTGCTTCCCAGGATAGCTCTGTTCATATTTGTCTTCTCTCTGTGCCCTTGGATGTCCTGCAGGTCAGAGCCCTGCTGAGGCAGAAACTGGAACCTCTCTGTAACATTGGTGCTGTTTGTGAGTCCCCCTCCTTGCGAGGGCTCCCAAGAGCCTGTCCGCAGAGGAGGATTGTTTCTGGGAGGACCAAGATTAAATTTTAGGACTATATATATGGTGATTTCACCCTTTCCTGTCCTGTCTAGTCTTTCTCTTTTCTTTCTTCTTGTTAAAATAAAAGCGATTCTACCCCTCTCTACAGCCATGCAGAAGCGTTGAACTACAGCTTTTTGCCCTAATTAGCTGAGAGAAATGCTGGATAATGCATATTCTCAGTTCCTAAGTAGTTCAGGCTCAAACCCTCATTGTTTTTATACCTCTGAGGAGGTGAACTGTGCTGTTAATATTGGCTGATACAGGCTGCGGCTGCCTGGGAAGGTGGCTTGTCCTGTAAAGACAGGAAAGATGGGAACCTATAACACTACATATTAATGTCTAATGAAATTCTAACTATTTCCATATCTCTGCAAACTTGGATGTGTTGAGGTCTGTTTTATAATGTTTTGTGGGTTTAATTCTATGCCTTTCCCTTTGTTTTACCAGTTCTTCCTCAAAACACTCTACTTCTATACTGATTTTAGTATCATATACTCATTGTGCACTAGAACTAACTTTATTGCACCAACCACTTCCTTTTTTTTTTCTTTTAATTTAAAGAAGCCATTCTTTAGCTAAACTATGTGAGAGCCAGAAAACAGAAGACAGAGAATTCAGTCTTTGGCCAGAAGCAGACAACACAAGTAAGGCTTTGGAAAGAACAGTGACAAGTATTGTCTTCTAAGCCTTAGGCTGCCTTACTTATTAACTTAATTTTATTTTTTTTTCAGAAGGAACTTTCTTATTAGTCACTAACAAAACCAAAACATCCAAGACTGGAAAATAATACTTTATTGCAAGTTTGATTCAAGTTAATGAAGTTACAAACTCCTTCAAATTAACCGAGGGGTAAAGATGGAAATGTCAGACCTATTTTATAGCAACATTGCCAGATGCTTTGATAGATCCATTATAAATTCTACTTGCATTATTCTAAGCAAAGATTGCTATCCAGGTGCTGTTTCTTGGCTACATTATTTCTTTCCTTATCTCACTGATTCTTTTCACAGCATACAGTAAGGAATTAATTAATAATGTATCATATTTCCTGGTAAGATATGGTCCGACAATTGCTGTTATTACAATTTTCTCTTTTTTTTCCATATAACCTTTTTCCTTTATCACTTTGGCAGTCTTTGCTGTATGGATACCTTCACTGGAGCAATGATGACTTCAGTTACCTGGAATAGCATATATTGTGGAAAAATTAGATTGGAATAGTTTGGTATTTTATTACAGTGGAACTGGCTAGGGCAAAACCTTTTTCTGGTGCATCCTATTTGATGTCATCTAAAAGAGTCAGTTCTTATGTCTGGCATATCTTTTGCTTTGGTAAAAAAGATAATAGGGTATTGTGTGAACCATAGAAGGAAAACAAAAAGGAAAAAACAGCATCTTCAGCCTGAGTACTTGCCTTGCTCTCCTATCCCCATCATTACAGCTCAGCAGAGATTACCTCCCCTCTCAGATTTTCTGGAATAATTTCTTGTGCAATCTCTAGCTAGTATAACAGTGTCAAAGTGATATCACTTATTTTAAGTTTTTTTTAGTAATTGACCTTTTCTAAGCAATGTGATTTTGAAATGGATTAAAGCAGGAATACAAAAGCAGTTGGGCACATGACCGTAAGAAGGCTGGGAATGTTCAGGCTAGGACTCAGATGAGGCCAAAAGAAGGTGCGTGACTGCACCAGGGGAAGCTTCAGCCCAAAAGCATGTGTCCATGAGTCTGCCCAAACAGTTGACTGTGGAGTGAAGGGCAGGAATCCCACAGGCAGATATTGTTCAGGAAGCATTTATTTTCAAATAAGGTTGTTATTACAGAGCCTTTAACCCAGGATCTCACACAGGCTGCCCCCTCCTTTTTGGCAGAGCTTGTTGGGCAGGTGCCTCTCCTCATAATAGCTGTGAAACTACAACCAGTGCTTTTTTAAACGTTGATTTTATGTTTCATTAAAAATGCCTATTCTCTCTGCAGTTGGAGGTAGCAGCTGTAGCTGGCTGCATAATTGGGTGGGAGTGACATCTCCATCATAGAAGAGGTTATGAAACATAAACAAAGTAAAGTAACTTACAACAGCAGAGGCATTCCCAGCTTTCATTAAAAGAAGGATGTGACAAAACTGTGCCTTGGGCAGTCATTTCATGATATCTGCTGGGCACTAGATTAAGACTCCATAGAGAGGTATCAAGATCTCATTTTCCTGGGACCAAGTGAGGAGCATTTATGCAACCATCAGAGATGATTATTCAGCTGAAGACTCTCCGTTAAACTGCTTTCCTGGAGACTGTTAGGAATCTTGCCCAGCTCAACTTACAGAAATAGGTCTTTATAGCAAGGACTGAATTAGTGTTTTCATAGTGACTCAAACACTACCTTTATATCATAAAAAGAATAGCTTCAGCTACCAGCATCAGATAAAAACTTTACCCAAGCTCAGCAGTATTTGCATCAGGTTTTTCGCTGGAGCCCATCAGAAGTGAGTTTCTGCAATCCTGATTCACTCTGAGAACCATTTACTCATAATTGTTGTGTCACTGGCTCCAGACATACTGCTCATCTGGTGGAGCTCTGCTCACTGTGAGTAATGATCCACTGTCATTATTTCATTTCCTCAGATATTTAGAAAAGAAAATGTAATTGTCTTATTTTAATCTAAATTTCTGTTGTAGCAGTAAAACAGGAACAGTAATTAAAGCCATGACTCAAAAACAAGAGCACAAATATTTACAAGCACTGATCTTTGTTTCTTTCCTGGCTCTCTGGAAGCCAGCTGCAAGGGAGGACTGTTAGTTGGTTGCTGCTCTTTGTTAGGCAGAGCTTGCACTGAATATCGGGTGATTTCAATGCGTGTTCACAGCTCTGAACTCACTTTGTTCTTGCAGCACCCAGATATGTCACAAAAGGAAGCAACCTCCAGCATCCTGAAGGCAAACCCAAAGAAATATGCATCCAGCATTATCAAAACTGTGCTAATTGCAGGGTCGACATCAGATGAAATGCACTAAGGAACTGCCAGAACAGTGTGATCTAGAGTAGTGGCGTTTTTAATACTTTTATGTGCAAGCAAATTTTGCGAGTCATGCTGCAGGGATTAAGAAGAAAAATGGGAAAAGACGTCAGAAATGCACTAATTCTGAAACCATCCTCACTTTTTTAGTGCAGAGGGATTTATACTGCACAGGCAGACAGAGTGGAAGTAAAAAGAAAGATCCATAACCCTACTGTTGTTCAAATTAACAAACTGTCACCTTCTCCCTGACAAAACTCAAATGTGAAAAAGGATCACAGAGGAAGTGGTAGCAGCGACAGGGGGCTCCGGAGGAATGTAGAGACATTATCTAATTGCACAAGGATGGGGTCAGGAAAGCCAAAGCCCACGCAGAGCTGAAGGGCAGCACAAGGAGCTTCTTGTACAGCTCTATCTGCAAAACACAAATAAATAAATCCATAAATAAGGAAATGTGGGTTCACTGCTAATGCAGTAGGGGTTCTGGTGCCAAAGGACATGGAAAAGCCTAAAGCACTCAATGTCACCTTCAGCTCTGCCTTTACTAGGAGGATCACACTTCAGGAATCCCAAGCCTCTGAGTCCACAGAGCAGGTCTGGAGGAAGAAATACTTGAGAAGGATCAGGTCAGTCCATGAAACCTAATGAGAAGCCCAGGTGATCAGGGTGCTGGCTGATGAACAGCCACTCTTGATTATCTTTGAAAGGTCATGTTGCCTGGGAAATGTTCATGAAGAGTCGAAGGAAGGAAATGTTACTCCCATCTTCAAGAAGGGCAAGGAGGAGCCTCACCTTGGTCCCTGGGAAGGTGATGGAGCAGCTAGTCTTGGAAACCATTTGCAGGGAGTATTCAATGTGGATTTACAAAGGGGAAGACACTTACCCAACCTGACAGATGATGTGACTGACTTGGTGAATGAGTGAAGTTTACCTTGATTTCAGAAAGGCTTTCAACAGTGCCTCCCATAGCATCATAGAATCATAGAATATTTTGGATTGGAAGGGACCTTTAAAAGTCATCTAGTCCAACCCCCCCAACAATGAATAAAAACATCTTCAATTAGACCAGGTTGCTCAGAGCCCTGTCCAACCTGACCTTGAATGTTTCCAGGGATGGGGCATCTACCACAGCTCTGGAATATTTGTTCCTGTGCTTCACTACCCTCATTGTGTAAAATGTCTTCCTCACATCTAGTCTAAATTTATCCCCTTTTAGTTTAATAACATTACCTCTTGTCTAATAGCAAAAACTAGTTCTCATTTTTCCTGTAGGCCCATTTGTAAGGCCACAATGCAGTCTCCCTGGAGCTTTCTCTTCTCTAGGCCGAACAACCCCAACTCTCTTAATCTGTCCTCGTAGGAGAGGTGTTCCATCATTTTCTTCATTAATGACTTGGAAGAAGTGCACCATCACCAAGTTTGCAGATGATGGAAAACTAGAAGGAGTGACTGATACACAAGATGGTTGTGCTGCCATTCGGAGTGGCCTCAAAGTCCAGAGAAATGGACCAGCAAGGATCCCAGCTGTCACAGAATCACAGAATGGCTGAGGTTGGAAGAGATCCCAGAAGGTCACGTGGTGCAAACTCCCCTCCATTCAAGCAGTTTTACCTAGACCATGTCCAGATGGTGCAGACATAGACCACCATTCTGTGATTCTATAAACATCTGCTACATGCTGCTGTGAAGGTTGAGATGATGGAATCAGTGGAGACTTGGTCTGACTTAATATGCACTCACCTGGATCACTTTAGACATTTCCCCTTTATAATACTATGAAGGATATGTTCTGCTAAAAAATCATTTCATTAGTTTGTCCTATAATGAACAGAGACTTTCTCTAGTTATAGATGTTCCACTGTATCTAATTATACCCTTACATTATGCATAATTTAGATGCCATGAACATTATGCTATGTTCATCTTGCTGCCTGCCTTGCTGAACTTATTCAGTAGCTGCTTTTGAAACAGCAGGGGTATGGCTGTTCTCTGTGGGGGAAACCTGGTCTTATGGTGAGCCAGGGAGACTTGCTACTTCAGTGCTCTCAGTACCTGCTGGAAAACCAGCTGTCTGGAAAATTACATGCAGGGACATTTCAAACAAGGGCGAATAGGTAATGTTCATACCAGCACTTCAGTAGTTGCTGGTTGGACTGGATTGTACAAAGAGACAGAGGATAGAACTGAGTCTGATGTACAGCCCTGGATATTTGAAATCAGAGTCTAGATCAATCTCTAATTTAGAATTCCTTAGGCGTAGTAGGAAACATCTCTGCAATGAATTTAACCACATTTCTGAGAAAAGAAATAGATACATTTTATTCCAAAAATGGATCTGGAAGTTTAAGGATAAACAGTAAAACTGTAACTGCAAGTTAGTTCTGAAAATAGTTGTAAGAGACAGCATATGGAGGATGTTATTGGAAAGATATCATAGGAACTCAGTAGATTGTGGATAAGAATCTTCTTACTCATTCTGATACTGTTGTCTTTGTAAAGCAGTGTATCAGCCTTTGATTTCCTCTAAAGTAAAGCTATAGTCCTCTTTTATCAGATGGTTCTGATGTCAACTGAATGAAAGGACTGACAGGTTCAATCCAATAACTGGTGGGATTGATGTGATCCATTTCAAGTGGAGAGGATGTATGTTCAGAAGTATCTTCTTTCTCTTCTGTACACACAAATATGTATACAAACTGTAGTGTCTGCAGAAATCAATAGTTCATTTAAAGTAAACTTTTAAGTGACAAAGTTAAAGCAAAATAAAATTCTTAGATATTTTCAAGAAAGTTGTAAGAAATATGATATTATTTGGCTACTGAATAAATCAGAAGTATTAAAAGTCTCTTCTATGTGTTGTGTTCCCTTATCCCTCTGATAATGAAACTTCTCCTAGATTTTCAACTCTTTTCAAGTTTGAACACAAATTCGCTCTTCTCACCATTTTTTTCTCAGTACCATGAGCAAGAAGCAAATTCATTTTCCATGTGCAATAAATGAACTTTTCATTTCTCTGCAAGAAATCTACTGTCTTGCAAAAATAAGAGATCATATGTCAGCTTTTTCAAGTTATAAAAGCTGTGGGGTATTTAAGATGCCAATATGAACCCTTAAGTTACTCTGCAGTCCTTTATGCAGATAAAACTCCTGAAAGACAGATTGATTTTGCCATTTCTTTAGGATCTCAAAGCTACTACAGTAATAATATTTTGTTGTGGGTTTGGTTTTTTTATTATAAGGTACAATGTTTTGCTTTTGATGGATATTTACTATTAATTAAACTTATCTAGAGCAAATGTAGAATATGAACATGGCACATATACCTGGTGCTGTGCCAGTAGCGATCAGAAGTAAGTTTAAATGAACGTGATATCTCAGTCTTGACTGGTAAGGCATCTGGTGAAAAATAAAATGGTTCTGGTTGGAGGGGACTTGTGAAAGCCACTTGTTCCTATCACCACTCAAAGCACGTCCAGCTAGATCACATTGTTCTGGGGTACTGGTATTTCTTTGCTGGAAGCAGCTCTCCACATGTGGTCTCACCAGTGCTGAGTCAAGGGGAAGAATCACTTCACCTGACTTTTGGCAAGATTCTTGCTCTAATAAGCTCAGGATGCTGTTGGCATTCTTTGCCCCTAGGGTGCATTGCTGGCTTATGTTCAACTTGTTTTCCACAAAGAGATCCAGATCTTTTTCTGCAAAGCTGCTTCCCAGCCATACAGCTCCAGCCTGTACTTGTGCCTGGGGTTATTCCCCAGGGACAGGATTTTGCATTTTCCTTTTGTGAACTTCATGAGATTCTTGTCAATATGTTACTCCAGCCTGTCAAAATTCCTCTGAATAGCAGCTCTACTCTTTTGTGTATCAATCAGTACTCTCAGTTTGGTATCAGTTATGAACTTGTTGATTGCACTCCATCACAGCTCTGAGTTTCTTAATATAATAAACTTTGTGCATATTATGTGGCTGATGTGACTTATTAGTGCCCTTGGTGATGTCTTAGTTTAACTGATTGTTTACGGTATTTATGAAAACCAAGAGCCAAAATTGGAGATAGGTGAACAAAACAGTACTTAGGTGGCGTTTAGCCACCTGCTTTCAAAGAACTTACTTATCTTAGAGTGCACTGAAAAATGTTCAGCCCCACTCATGTCCTGTTCATCAACACTGCATGAAAGACAGGATAAATCTATACTAGGTTTTATACTTTTCCTTCAGCGATGTTCTGCATCTGATTCCCACCCCAAGTCTCAGGTGCAGGCAATGAGTGTGGGTTTTGAGCCTGGGGCTGGATGCAGGCACACATACACACTTGACTGTCAGTGTAGAAGGAATTCTTGATGTAGGAGACACATGTGCCGTCCCAGGTGGAGCAAAGGGTCCTTCTCTAGTGAGAGAGGCTCTGTGCTGGGAACAGAACAGCCCTGGGCTGTGATTCTGTTAAGCAGCCAAGACTAGAAAAACAATTTGAATTAAACAAGTCTTTGGTTAATAAAGATAATGATTTCACTTTATTTAATTTGCAAAGATTTTTTATGTTAAACAACTCTAAAATTTTGGGACATCTATTTTAGCACACCGTATCCTAAGAGTCCCAAAATAGCTTCCCCAATGCAGCAGCATACCTGTTTTTTCTCTTTCCTACCAGTAAGTAAGTCACTACTCATTTGATCCCCACAGAGCCAAATTCAATTGGAATTTCTTGTGAAATAAAGCACCAGATATTTTCAGTGTGCTGGGGCTGTGAGTAAAATTCTGGTTTCTTATCCTTCTTGGGATATTTGTGAAAAAAATGCAAAGAAACAAAAAAACCTGACAAAATTTAAAGCCTGCCAATAGTTAATTGTCTAGTAAGTTATGACCACAGCTCATTCTGTGGTTGTTTCTTGATAGATTTAGACTAGGACTAGGACCCTTGTAAATTTGTACAGTGGCAATCCCTGTTCAGGATGCATCCTCAAAGGTTTTCTTTAATAAAGATGATAAGTATTAATAATGAGATGATCCATACAGGCTGCAAAGAATTCCTGCTGGACTAGGGGTGTTGTAAGGATAGTTCATATCTGTAGATGATTTTGAAAATGCAAGTGCTACATCAATATCTTTGCTATTGTAACTCTCATTGAAAAATACTGAAGTACAATTTTAAAACCTCATACAAAAGGCATTTATTAAATTTGGAGACCAGTCTGCTCTACAGACTACATAATTTGAGGAGTTTTTGTTGGATATTTAAGGTGGGTAGCATTCTAAGGACCATATTCTGACAGATTGTCTGCAGAAATATTTACAAAGATCTCATAGATCTTATCTACATAAGATCTCATAGATTTTATTTGGGCACTGAGTAGGTGCTAGTTTCAATGGGGAGCACGAGAATAGCTTAGATGTTCCAGACCTAAGGCATTATTCAACATAAATTTAAATCTTCGAAATCTGGGTGCAGAACTCATTTGCTGATATCTATTACTCTGCCAGAAAAAAGGTGCAAAGTAGCACTTGCAAATTATATACTATTTTGGTCTTGTGCATAAGTTACTTCCTCATGAATCTTTGTCAAAATCAGAATAATTTCAAAATTGTAGTGTGTCTGACTCATTGAGGGAGGGTATGGGAAACAAATTACTCATGTGAAATTTTTTACTATTGCCTATCTCGGTTCCTCACCAAAATCAAGAGACACACAGCACTGTGAAGATCCTTCATACACTTTGCAGGAGGGCCTGTAAGTAACTCTTTAAGGTTAATATCAAGGAACTGTGGACAGCAATCATAGACTAAGTTAGCTGTTCTAAGGTAATAGGACTTTCTTTAAGTTAATTGTTGTCACCTTACTGATTGGAGGATCTGTTCCTAAAGTTCATGAAACAATTTAGTCCTAAGCTCTCCCAAAACTATGTAGAATAATATTATGTGCAGGTGAAGGGAATGGGTAATGTCTCATGTCCCCTCCCATCCCTCATACTGGAGTTTTCTGTTTTGTAGAGTTGTTTCTGTCAATAGGCAAACTAGCACTAGGGTTTCCCAAACTGTGTCTCCATTCCTGCCTGCACTTTAAGGGGAACATATGTCTGGTCCATCAGAGCTTCCAAGTGAGAAATTTTGATTTCTTGTTCCATATTCCTTCCATTCATTTTCTATGGTTGCCCATCACATGTGTTCTGTGTCCTGCTCTGAGTGCCCAGCTCAATTGAATGTAACTTGTGATTCCACTGGAGAAACGTAGGGAGAGGTTCATCTCACTTGACTTTAAATAGCTCACTCTGAGTAATCCAGACTCTTTTCATAGTTGAGATAGAGAAGAAGCTCTCCTAGGACACAATCCATCTCATGCGAGGATGGACTTCTAAACCAGTCTCAAGTATAGCACCGCCTAACTGTCCTTTTCTCCTCATTGACATAAAGACAGATAGCTCAGATATGGCCATTATACTATTAATATATGATATTAGATGACATCGAGCTAATTTGTGGCGTCCTACAGGCTTAATAATACCCTACAGTGTTCAGAATTTTCCCAAGCCATATTTTTAAATACATGAAGAAAAAGAGATCTTGATCAGTTGTTATTTTTATTTGTTTGTTTTGCATGTGTATGATCTGTTGTTTTCTTTGCATTGCTGTGTTGTTTAGCATTTCAAGTTCCTATGTGCACGCACTTGATTAGATATTTTAGTCCTTGCCTGTTGTCCTGGTTGGTCAATTCGGTCAAAACCACGACACCTGTTGTGTTTAGTGCCATTTACTCTTCTTTCTGCTGCAGTTAAAAGCAAATAATGTAAATGTGAGAAATGACTGGGGTCACAACAAAGTCCTGGAGATAGTTACAGTAACATTGCTGGATTTTTGACTTGTCTTACATTTTTTTGCTGAAAGCCCTGCATTGACCAAAGGAAATAATGTGGGACTCCCTTCTGTATTTTCGCCTCTTACTAAACCATAGTTCAGCGTTGTATTTTTTGACAGTATCCAAAAAAGGGAAGTAATTCTCTTACATTTCAATGTAACTGATCTAGGCTAGGAGAGAAGGCTGCTGAAACTGCCAAAAAAGGAAATATCTGGGTTTATACTCTTATTGTGTGCTTTCTCTCCCTTAATTCCTATATAAAATCCGAACAGGATTTATAAGGCAAAGACCTCTGTGTAGCTGAAGCTTTAGCATCAATGGGATATAAGTTTCCCATTTAACCTTATGCCACTCTTAATAAGACCTTTTTTTTTTTTGTATAAGGATCCTGTGCACTGCATGGGGCAAAGAGCCTGCCAAACTGACACTCTCCTCCTGAAATTGGCTCTCAGAACAGCACTGCACAGAGAAAAGTTGTGTCAGACTTTGTGTGAGGGTAGAAAAACTGAGTGGTACTAATCAGTCACAAGTCAATGGCACTTGTAGTCCCCGGGCTTTGCCTGCATTAGGTCTGTGTCAAAATGCAACATAGACTTAGCAATCCGACTCTGTAATGCTTTGTCTAATCGTCTGTGACTGTACTGAAAATGGTAATTATTTAGTAAATCCCATTCTTTTTCTCACTCTGCATTTTCAGGAGACATCTGCTTCTTCCACTATATTAAAACAATTGTATTAAAATTGGCAAAGAGGTTGCATGGGTGGCTAATCCATATACTAGAATTGTAGGCCTGGTGACCACCTCTAAGCAAGCAGTGGCCTGAGAAGGTTTCAGTAATACTCCCAGCAAATATAAGGAGTTTCAATCTATAACAGTTGTACTAAATGATCATTGTATGTCCCTTCCAACTGAACTATTCTATTCTATTCTATTCTAGCTGTAGCAAGCCATCATCAGATATAGGGTGAGCAAGGGACTAGAACAGGACCAAATCGGTAGTGAAGGTGACCACAGCTTCTTGGACAATTAATATGGAGGAGACTCCATATCAAGCAGGGAATGAATCATACACATTGTGAACATGTCCTGTATAAAAATGACATAGCTCTAGCACAGGGCTCGTGGCTGAGCTGGAAAGACATTTCCTAGGGACTCTTGATAGTGTGTACTTATCCTCTACTTTAAAACTGGCCAGTATCTTGAAATATCACGAGCAGGATCTTAAAAGCTCTTTAAAAGTTTTCTTTTAAAAATTAAACTAGAAAAATACTTCTTACTTATATTACATTAATTTCAGTACATCACAAACCTTAAGATGTATAGGCTAAACTCCTTGTTGGAGAGTCTCCTTTGGAGAATTTGTTCTCATAATTACTCCTGCCAGGGTGCCATATGGTATATGAATATCACACATCCAGATGTGAGTAAGTATTTACTAGAGAGGGAAACTAGGGCATACAGAGGTTCCCCTTGGATCCTACTGAATAATCAGGTTCAAAGGCAGAGCTAGAGGACAAGAGTTTACAGCTCTTCTCCATGGTGTACATCAAGAGAAACTACTGTGGAAAGAGACTGGCAAGACACCGCTTTCCAAGAATAATTATTTCCTTATGCTACATAAATAATGGTAGCGGCCCCCATAATTAGTTCATGTTACAGGACAGAAGAAAAATGCTTTGCTTCAGACTGCAATAGAAATGAAGGTTTTGTTCCTGTCAGCTTCCTGTTAGAATTTGTATCTGCACCTAGCAATTTCAGCAGAGTTTTTGTGATTTGTGTTTTCAAGAGCAATCATTCCAGAAAGCTCACAAGGATTAATATTTCTGTAAGCACTCAATTAGCTTCTTTAGTCGGCCAAAGATTTATTTCTGCCTCTGAGCCAGAGTGTCACTTTCCCTTCCCAAGCATCCACAGCTGTTTAAGTGCCTGCTGATGCAAGGATTTTCAACGTTCACATTTTTTTACGTTTAGAGTTTTCATCCTTCAAGTGATTCTCCTGCACTGAATATCTACTCCCGTTGCTGATGTCTTAAGGGAGAAAATGGAGGTGTCAGACAAGCCACAGAGATGCATTCTGGGAGCATAACTCCGACACTGTACTGGCTGAGCTCTGAGACAGGCTCTGCAGGGGTTGGGGATGCTCCCTTCCCAACCTTCCCAATGCAGAGACACCTGAGCATCTGTGCCACAGGCTCCAAAAATCAGAGCCTCCTTATGATGCATTTTCTGCCTTAAAACGCTGGGTTCACGCAGGTTAGGGACAAACCTGCCATGTACGTGCTGGGTAGTGCAGTGTTCTCATGGAACAGCATTGAACCTATCCAGTAAAGGAGACTTCTTGATTATTTTAAAATTCTCTCCTTATTTTTCAAGTCTACAGCCTGGTCTGGAAGTACAGCTTTTGTCAATTCTAAGGCTTCATTATTGACTCTTTCTACAATTCTTTGATACAGTCATGCCAAACTCCCAGTCACATATTGCAGCCATTTACTGAATGCTTGTAAATGTTAATGGGAATATACTATACCCATACATATAGACACACAAGATCATGCAGAAACTATGCTTAAGAACAGCTGTGAAATCAGTGCTGCAAAAGAAAATCCAAAATGTGTTATCTCACACAAAGTTTTTGCAGACTATTATATAAATCCTAGGTTTTTAGCATTTGATTTTTCATGGCTTCTCAAATCAAAAACAGAACTCCAGATTTATTCACTGTACAGGGCAATTTTTCTTAGATCTGCCAAGAAGCTGTGGCAGCACATACTGTTTAAGGACCTGACCTAAGAAGTTCAGGATTCTCTGTCAGCATTTGCTGGCTGTTAGGTCTGGTCCTGCTCAACTCAAGGATGATAGACATCTGATTTTTAATGATGTTTCCTAAAGCTGCCTTTTTAATTTCTAGTGCAATAGGAAGAAGGCAAAGCAGACTGTCTCCATAAGTAAAGGAGAGCTCTGTTCATGGCAAAGCTGGAGTCAGGTAGCTTGTCTACTGCTTCTCCTCCCTGTTCCACTTGCACCACTTTCCCAAACACAAGGCGACTTCTACCTACAGCTCCCTGAATACTTCATGGACATTAATTAACTAATTTCAGTCCTGCTGCTAATTGCTATTATACTCTCTTTACGGCTGAGTTGACTAGGGCCTTGGAGGGAAGCAATTTCCTCAGCCTTCCCAAGCAGATTGAGAGTGCCAGGGATTGAGCCCACCCTGAAAGGTATTGCCCACCGCTAATCCCAGCTGAAGCTGTTAAGCATTGAGAACACTCAACATCTTTCAGGATAGCCCTCAGCACTAGAAAGGATCAGGCCCAAGTGAGAACAAGGAAAAGCAGCACACTGAGCACAGCAATCCAAGAGAATGCCACCTGGGGTCAGATGCCTGTTCCAATTACCCTCAATTGCTGCCTCATGCAAAGCTGATAATGACATAACTAATAACTAATTATAATGAGAGGAAGGAGAAAATGGTGCAGCAAATGCTAGCAGAATTTGCAAAGTCAAATGCCAGTAAAATACACTATGTATACAAAATAATAGTTTAGTTCCTGGCTACCCACTGTGTTCAAGCTAAACAAAAGACAAAGTAATATCTTCAGGTTGTATTTGCAAAGATAACTGTTCCCTATTATAGGATAAAATTGCAACACTTTATTTTATTTTATTAGTACCTCATTTGGTTTAGTATGTTAAAAGGCTAATATGCATATAAATTGATCTTGCATCTTTGGACAAATTGCACTATAAATATTATACTGTAAAAGAAGGAAAGGTGTGAGCACTGGACTGTCTCCCATCAAACCGAACTGAATCTCACAGTACTACTCTGTAACTTACAATAATAGGCATTCTGGTAGGAAGGAGAGATGGCAAGAATTACAAGCAATTAGGGTTAAAAGTGTATATTGGTCAATTTGCAGCCCAGGAGAGACCCAAAGAAGACATGATGCCTCTGAGACACACTTTCCTCCCTCTGTAGTGACCTACCTCCAGCTGAAAAAGGAAACCTTCATCCCCCATGCCTGGGCAGCTGCTCCATCACTTTCTCCCTCCATGGCAACTGCCTTGGGTGCTCCCCACAGGTCAAGCCACTCTTCCCTGCATTGGGCTACCATTGGGAAGTTTCCATGTTTCCCTCTTTCCCTTCCTGGTCCCCCTGTAAGGCAAAGTAAGCGTCTGTGGGGAAACTGGTTGCTATGGAAAGCTTGTGTCTCTCTCAACCTCTGCTCATATATACGCACACAGTTATGTATATATAAATGCTGCGTCAATGAGAAATCAGTGTACAGAAAGTAAAAGGACAGGAGAAAAAAAAAAAGAATACCTTTCAGAGTCATCTCTTCCATGTATATTTATGTTACATTGATGATGGAGATATGGAGATGTCTCACATAGGGCAGTGAAGTCACATCTACATTTTTTGCAATGTGAAGTACTATTGATGAGCCAGCTAAAAGCATGTAATTGTCAATGGTGTGACCCTGTAACTAACATTATTTTTGTTTTCCTTTCCTTTTGGTGTGAGCCATCAAGGTGTCAGCAACAATCAGAAGAAAATGCGAACACTTGTCTCAATAGCCCAAAATGCCTGGGGAATTTTTATATCTGAAAGGAAGCCTGGCTGGAAGTATCTGATGCGGCTTTTTGCAGTTTGCTTTGCAGTTGGCTTCTTCTCAAGCTTTCTTTTATTCCTTGGCATGCACTTCTCCCTGGCACACCACCCTTTAGGTCCCTTATTGATTTCTGGATTCATCTGGATCTCGCTATCTATCGCTCTCTCCTGTTTCAAGCACCTGCGCTGTTTTAGTGTCCTGTTCCTTCTTTCTTGTGGACTCAAAAATGGTAGGAATGCTCTTATTACTGCTGGCACAGGCATCGTAGTGTCCAGCAACATCCAAAATATTTTTCACAACCTAAAGATTCTGGCAGACAGTATAACCTGTCATTTGGAGTATGAGCAATTTGCCTTGATAAAATATTATGTTGAGGCAGTAAAATGGATTTACAACAAAGCCAAGCTTTCCACTGAACTATTCCTAATGCATGAATTCACACCATCTTATTCAATTTCAGATGATGAATTAAAACAACAGCTAAATGACACAAAACAAGAAATCCAGAGAGTTGTTAACCAGATATCTTTTATGCTGACTATACTGCCCTATATAGGCCAGAGAGTATTGCCTATAGTGGGGATTTTTCTAGCTTCTTTTGGAACTGGCATCTTTATAAAAAAATTTGTAGGCTCTCACAGTGCCAAATTTAAGAATAATTATATCACTAAACAGTTCATCGCATTTGATGAGCAGCAAAGGCAACAGCAAAGACCCTGTCTCCTACCACTTAACAGAAAAGAAAGAAAAGATTATGTGATAATCCCATCTCTCTGCTTCACAAGGAAGAACAAAAAAAATATGCAGTACTTTTTTCTCCCTGTAATTATTAATCTTTGCATCTGGCTTTTGTTTGCTGCAGTAGATTATTTGTTTTATTGGTTAATTATTTCTGTGAATAAACATCTCCAAGAAGTACCGGATTTAGAGATTCAACTCAGCCTCTTTCAGCAAGTAAGTACTTCCCAGTACTTTGTATCTCTTAGTTTAGTGCTGAAAAATTTTCCCTTTATTTCAGCAGCTGCAGGAGCAGAGGTACAGCCAATGAGCTATCAGTTCTTTCATGGCATTAAGATTCATTTTCTTTCAAAAAGGGCCATTGCCTTTACAGATATGTATTTTGGATAGAACCAGACAGTCCTCTGCACTTTCCAAAGTGTCATCATATTTCTAGAGAATTGTAAATATAGGAAGAAGGATTTCATTTATTTATTTGGAGAAGACCAGAAGCTTAAAATTGGAAACTCACAGTGCTGAAAGTTGCGAAGCACCACTGTTATAGTCAAAATGTCACCGTGACAATGAAGAAGCTAAGAAATGCTTAGCTTTGTTCAGCTGAGTACATGAGGAGCTCATAATTTGAAAGAGCATGATTGCATACATATGAAATAATAACATGTTGCCAAAATCTCAATGTTCTTCTAGCAGGAGCAACAGTATTGTAAAGTTGCATACAGAAGCATAGAGTAATTAGGCTGGAAGGGACATCTGGAGGCCACCTACATCAACTTCAGGCTCAAAATAGGGCCAACTTTAGAGTCATATTGGATTGCTCAGAGTCTTGTCTTGAGTACTTCTAAGGCTGGAGATTTCACAGGCCCGGGAAAGCTGTCCAGTTTGATAGCTTGCAAGACGAGGCTTAAAACATTTCCCAAAAGCATATAATCCTTTGTTACTTTCAAGATAAATATATTTCAAAGGAATGCTTGACTGACTTGTATGGCCAAGCCCAAAGAGTTGTGATGAATGGATTTAACAATTGGCAACTGGTCACAAGTGGTGTTCCCCAGGGCTCAGTACTGGGGCCAGTTCTGTTTCATATCTTCGTTGATGATCTGAATGAGGGGATCGAGTGCACCCTCAGTAAGTTTCTACATGACACCAAGATAGCTGAGAGTGTTGATTTGCTTGAGGGTAGGATCACTCTGCAGGGGGATCTGGACAGGCTGAATCAATGGGCTGAAGCCAACTGTATGAGGTTCAACGAGGTCAAGTTCTGGGTCCTGCACTTGGGTCACAACAACAAAATGGAACGCTACAGGCTTAGGGAAGAGTGGCTGGAAAGTTTTCTGATGGAAAAAGACCTAGGGGTGTTGTTACCTGAACTTTCTTTTAGGAAGGTAGGTGCAAAAGCCATTGGATTCTATGCCACCAGCACATGTATAAGAAGTCAGACCCATCCTGGAGAGGTTGACTCCTGTGCAAAAGGAGAGAGGCTTTTATCATCTTGTCAGTCAATCTAATGCACGATATGTTGAGGAGGCAGATTGCTACACATGCTAAGGAGGCTTTACACCTCATATATATCCTGCCGCTGCACATCTAGCATCTACAAACCAGCAAGCAAAATAGTTCTTATCCTGTGGAATATGGTCCTTCAAAGAAGGAGGGTTCAGGAGACCTCATTGATATTCAAAATTCATCTCCTCAAAGCTCAAGAATGCTTAATCCCAGCCAAATCAAGCAAAGGCAGAGGAAAGCCAACATGGATGAGCAAGGACCTCCTGACAAAATTCAAATGTAAAAAAAACACATAGAGGAAGTGGAAGCAGGAGCAGAGGGCCCAAGAGGAATATACAGACATTGTCTGATGGTACGGGGATGGAGTCATGAAAGTAAAAGCCGCTCTGAAGATGAATCAGGTGAGGCAGACAGAAGGCAGCACAAAGTTCTTCTTATCTCTTCTAACTGTTCTCTTCTATCTCACTAAGTTATCCACTAGCCTGCGATGTGCCCTTAGAGCAAAGAAATGGCTACCCTGGGTTGCATTAGGCAGAGCTCTGCCAGCAGGTCAGAGAAGGTGATCTTTCCCCTTTGCTCAACACAGGTGAGACCCATCCAGAGTGCTGTACCCAGTGCTGGGCTCCCCAGTACGAGACATATATATACTGGAGTGAGTTGAGTAGTGAGTCAACATGATTAAAGGACTGGAGTATTTGTCTTATGAGGAGGGGCTGAGAGAGCTGAGGCTGTTCAAGCTGGAGAAGAGAAAGCTCAGGAGGATCTCATCAGTGTGTTAAATACTTGATGGAGGGTAGGGTGTAAGAAAGAGGGGTAGGTCCTTGCACTGGGCACCATTAACAAGAATCAGTGATGCCCAGTGCACAGACAAGAGACAGTAGGCATAAATGAAAGGAAATGTCCTTTCAACATAAGAATTTATTTATTTTTACTCTTCAGGTGATCAAGCACTAGAACAGGCTTTTGAGACAGGTCTTGGAGTCTCCATTCCTGGAGATATTAAAAATCCAACTGAACATAGCCCTAGGCAACCTGCTGTAGCCTCAGCTATTCTATGTGTGCTGCTACATGTGGTTTTGCTTGTGTTTCTATCCCTCGCACCTTGAGCACAGCCCTGTATCATGACCTGCCTTGGGTGTGATCCAAATCAGGGCAAAGAAGGAGCTTAGTCCCACCATACATGGACACAGTGCCTGAGCTTAACTATGGCTGATTCATGAGTCCTGTACTCCAAATTTGCTCTCTTTATGTGCCATGTCCACTCCTGTGGAGAGCTGGTTGACTCTCCTACAACAGAAAATTATGCTGTCATCAGATTTTTTCTAGTACCTCATTGAAGGCTAGCCACATTAAAAAATAAAATTTCATTTTAACAGATTTGTCATAACAAGCCTCAGGGCTGCTGGTCTCAGGGAATCTAGAAATCTGTCTGGGAAAGCAGGACAGACAGTGATTTCTTGAGATGTATATTGTTGATATGAACAGTGAAGTTCTTCATGCATTTGTACCCCTGTTTCATATTGAATTCCTAATACAATTTTTCCTTGCTAATATATTTGTTCAGTTTAGGGATAAAATGTACTGAAAGAGATTGGAACAGGATGGTAACCTCATGGTCAGAGCACCTGCCTGGGTGTGTGTGGAAGCACTGCTGACCAAGTCCTGAGCCAAAACCCACACCGGGACAGACACTGCTCTATGTCCCTTGTTTTACTGCAAAGTAAGGACACTCCAACTGGAGATCTGAGCTGAGTATATCGGAATATAATATCCAGATAGTATATTCGGTAATATACTAAACTATTACAGACAGATTAACTAAATATTTGTTTGTTAGAGGCACTGGGAAGGTACGTTCTTAACAGCCTGAATTGTGGGGCAGTTCCCCAAGAGAAATGGTGAAAATGCAGTGTGAATAATTTATACATAGGTAATAAATATATTGTTATGAGCATAATGTGTATAGACAATGGATGGACTTGATGATTTATGGTCCTTTGTAAAACTGAATATCCAATGGGAGAAATACTAAAAAAAGAAGAAATCAGTACTATAACCAACTCTTCCCCCCCCTCCCCCTTTTCTTGTGCAGAGGAATGAGGACAGCTTTATAATTCGTATGAGAGAACATATTGCAAAGACTGATCCTTTCAAGATCTCTTTGTTTAAGCATGACTGCATCCCTCAACCACAGCTCACTCCTGCCACGACATGGATCCAGCTTGGAGTCATCGTCTTCTTCTTAAGCATTTTTGGGTTATTCTCTGGCCTCCTGACCCAACTTAAAATACTCGTGTCAACTTCATTTTATCCTGACACTGAGATGAAACGGATACATTATTTGCATGCAAAATTACTCAAGAAAAGAGCAAAACTACAAACGAAACCGGGGAAGAACATGTTTGTCAGAACGGTAAGCCAACAGCTCAAGGAGAAAAAAAATTTCCCCCTCTCAGGGTAGTAGCCAGATCCAGGAAATACTTAAACACTTGTTAGTTTAATTTATGTTCTAACAGACTTCCCAGAGTGCTTCCCTGCACAGAAGCCAGAGAGAAGTTGTCTAGTAGATTAGATCAAATAATTGTTTTGTTCTGTCCTTCAACACACATGCATCAGACATGGCAGTGATACTCAAACAATAAAATCCCCCTCAGACTTAGCGCTCTCCAGAGGAGAAACTTGGTTTTCATGAATGTATGAAAAATACCTCCAACACAAAGGGTACCCCTGCAACCTAGCCAGCAAATATTAGGCATTTGTGAGCAGCCTCTAAATGTTGATAAAGATATTCATTTGTTTAGCAAAATGGAAGGTGATATATTTCTGTTTTAAAACACAGTGGGAGTACGACTGGACATACCATTAGGAAACAAATTTTTGCTTGCAAAAAACATTTGCCACATATATATATATATATATATATATGTATATGCACTAAGGATAATACAAACACACATGCATATATTTATGGCAAATACAGATAGATAGCTGCAGACACACAGTTTGTTTTAGTTTGTGGGTTTTAAGTGGTCTTCAATACTAACTCTATAGGTTGTTAGTGTCTGGGCAATCTCTGTCTCGGTAACACTATGATCATAGGATCACATTTCTGTCTTTTCAGGTCAACTTTTGGTTTCCAATATTCAAGGCAAGAGAGACAATGAGGAAGAAAGAAAGGAGCATGGCAAATGACAACATAGTGTGAAAGAGACCAGGTGAATCTTTGTACAAGGCTGAAATGCTCTAGCTCCACTGGGACATGTGTTTTGCACTCATCTTTCCTATGGAATTTCAATTTTAAAATGTAAAAGTAGCATCAAAGGCTAATCAGCAGTATTTTGGAGACCTGTGGAAAATTTTTCATTTTTCAACTTTGGTTCTGTATTGTCTGGTACACTACAAAGCCACAGAGGGCCTGGTCTTCTGTGTAAAAGCAATCAAACAGGTTGGAGCTTTTAGGACGCAGCACAAACCTCTTTGGGTTGAGATAACAGAGGACATAATGGCAGCAGCAGGTTTGTCTTCTTCAACTTTGCCAGAAAGTGAAGCTATAAGACACAGCAGGAATTGTGCATTGGCTTCTGGGCTGGCCAAGAACCTAACCAGAGAGTTTAGAAGTTTCTAGACATTATTTCTATTATTTCTCAACCCTCAACTGCCCTAAAGCCTTCAGCCTGGTTCTTTCCTGTCCCTGGCTTCATACACCTGCTCCTACCTCTGCAGCTGTCTCTTCTGCAGGGCCAGTGCTCTATATGCCCTGTTAGTCTTGTAGCCCAGCTGAACTCTCCCTCCTAAGTCTTCCTCCCGCTTACTTTTGCTAATTTGTCTCTCAGAAAATTCTAATCTTAGTCTTCCACCTGGAAATCCTCACTTGGTTTTAGTCTCCCACTTTCACATGTCCAGAGACTGTATCACTAGTGCCGATCATCCTGTATCATTGATGATCATGAGAAAGGTAACATAGCATGTGCAGAAGTGCAAATGCTCATGAGAACTAGAATACAGAGGAGTCAGGTGCTGTGGGTACAAACAAGCTGATATTGAGGTATAGGGGCATAAGAGCAGAGCTGAACAATATTTTGAATCTTGCAGTCTGAGCGATCTTTCATAAGAACAGCAAACTCTACTGTGTTCCTTTATAACATGCATCATCCCAGGACAGCAACTGATTCATGTTTCTATTATCTGAATTAATAAAGACTTATTTAAAGCTTTTCTGTAGTGTCAGATGTCATTTTCCACGTGAAACACTGTAAAGCACCAAACCATTTCAGTCCCAAAGGACAAGGTGGTGAGAAGCCCTGATCTCACAATTAACAATTTATAAATGTGCTGTGCCAAAACCAGGGTGCCACCTCACAAATATTGTTGTTGTTACACTCATACTGAAGTCATGCACTTGAGTGGACTAATGCACTGTTTGCTTCTGTGACACACATACCAGTGTGCTAAAGATGAGCTGGATGGCAGGCAAAGGAAGGAAGTTTGCTGTACCCCATCTCCCTAAACCTGGAGTACCAGGGAAGATGCCACATTCTGCACACTTTTTTTTTTTTTAAACCCGAAAACAAATTCACTTTTAGTGCCTCAAAGACATTGAGATTAATCTGAGCAGTAGAACAATTCTTACACCAATCTACAGTCTATTCCTTCAGCTGCCCTGTGGTTGAGAAGAGAGCAGAAAAAATACACAGTAAACTGAAGACTTCTTTAGTTGTACAGATCAAAAGGCAAGTCTGTCTCTCCCTTGGCACTACACAGACATACCTCTCATTCTCTGCGGACCTTACTTGATTTCTATTTTCTTCCATTTGTTTCTGTCCTGTGAGCTGGTGAAGTCTGGGGGATTTTTTATCTTTAGCTCCTCCTCTACAAGTTGTTCAGCTATTTCCTTTGGCCTCTCTGTTTACCGTAACCCCTAACCCCATGACTACATTGGGGTTTTTTCTTCCAATAAAAAAAACCAGTGTTCCATCCACAATTATTTCTGCTCCTCTTCTTACGTATCCTCTTGTCACATTTCCTGCATTTTATTTTGGTTCTTTTCCCCTGTCCTTATCATGCAAAGTCTTTCCTCTTTCAGGATGTTTTCTTCTGCTCTTACAGATCATTCTTCACCATACATTTTTTCTTTCTGCTAAGCACAAGTGAACTAGAGGTATAGTTGATACTAAGGGTTTTATTTATTAATTTATTGGCATAACGGAGATTTTCAATATGTTTTATGTCACTGGGCATTGTCTCTAACTGCCTGTCCAGGGCTTGTCAGAAATGTATTTATACACCACCAGCACTCAGAACAAGAGTCTGAGGAGAAGTCTGGATTTGGCTTTTGACTCATTCATCCCTTTCCTTCCCCCAGCTCACTGCAGAGCTCAACTTCCTTTTTAATCTTCCTTCACTAGTGTAAAGCTGTTTGATTTACTGTGAAAAATCCCCCAATTGGATCAAATCTGGTTTGCAAAATTAATGAAAGCGTGACCTGATTGCCTTGTGAAGATAATTAGGAGAGACATGCTAGGGCTTCTGACCCTACTGAAGGACAATACAAACGAGGCAATTTCCTTTCAAGAACTCTGTTTATGGAACTCTCCTTATCACCACCCCATATCCCTGAATTCGGCTTTCTTCACAGCCGAACTAAGGGGTTTTTTTTCTTTTTTTTTTTTTCTGTGTTCTAGTTTTCTTGCAGCACTTCACGTGGGCAGGTGGGTGTGCAAAGTCAGAGGATGCTGGGTTTACAACTGCTCTCACCCTGATCCCTGCTATGTCAATGTTGTCACACTGACTCTGTTTTCATCACAGTTTAAATAGCCTAGAGATGCTTGCAATTAAAGAAGAATGAACAGGCAAAGTCTTCACACTAGTTCTGTTTTACATCGCAGAAGTGGAAAGTAAGGATCAAAGGATGCTGCTGATTAAATAAAGCCCGAAAATGGGGATGTATTGTCGACTTCAAAATATGTTAACAGGCTTCATGGGTGCTGCTGTGCACGACAGTAACTTCCTCCTCATCTCACTCCTGATACATAATACCAGCCCTGCCCTCCAGTGGCTCAGTAAAGCTACATGCCCCAGCATTGCTGCTCTGCAGAGATCCCCTGGCACTTCAGGCTGAAGAGAGAAGCACTGCAGGTGTTTGTGCCTGCATCACAGTCATGAGCTCTTCGCAGGCAGTGAAACAATAGCCAACAGACTATGTGAGGATTTGTCTGGCAAATGATGTGACAAAAGCAAAGTTAGGTATGCCAAGATCAGATCTCCCAAATCCCTTCTCTGCTCTTGTCCCTAGAATCTGCATCACCAGGGAGAATGGAGTATTAAAGATCCCAAATTTCTGTCTGTCTGGGGAGACCTATAAAAGTATGGTTAACAGCATTTTTTCCTTACTTTAACAATGTAGTTGAGTCTTCACCTTGCCATAGAAGAGCAGAGGGGGAAACAGCAGAGTCTCAAAGTGCTAAGCTAGGAAAGGCTGCTCCTTGTTTCAGACTTGATAAAACGGATCCTTGTCTCCTGTGTACTGAGATGTATTGCTTCAGAGAAAAAGGGGTTTAATGCAGAAATGCCATCTCTTAAAGCAATCAGAGACTCTCTACTCTTGCTGAGTGACCAATGGACTGAAGGAAGAATCAAAGAATGCAAACATTTTTCTGAACAGGTGCTGGAGAATACTGAGAACTGTAAGTAAACCACAGAATCACAGAATCACCATGGTTGGAAGGTACCTCTGAGATCATCGAGTCCAACCACAAAAAAACCAAACTAAACCAAACCAACCATCCAAAAAAACCCGAAAATCCACACACCACAAAAAACACAACACCCCACCACATTGCACCCACCCACAAACCAATAATCTTGGGCACTAGAGCATGCCCTGAAGAGCCATGCCTACGCGTTTCTTAAATACCTCCAGGTATGGTGACTCCACCACCTCCCTGGGCAGGCTGTTCCAGTGCCTGACGACTCTCTCAGTGAAGTAATTCTTCCTAATATCTAATCTAAACCTCTGCTGTCACAACTTTAGACCATTTCCTCTGGTCCTGCCATTATTCCCTTGGGAGAAGAGGCCAATTCCCACCTCTCTACAACCTCTTTTCAGGTAGTTGTGGAGGGCAATGAGGTCTCCCCTCAGTGTCCTCTTCTCCAAACTAAACACACCCAATTCCCTCAGCCCCTCCTCACAGGATTTGTTCTCTAGACCCCTCACTATCTTGGTGGTTCTCCTCTGGACACGCTTCACCACCTCAATGTCCTCCCTGCAGTAAGGGGCTCAAAACTGAACATAGTATTCAAGCTGAGGCCTCACCAGTGTCGAGCACTGAGGTAGAATTCAAATATCTAGGAAAGCAATTGTTGTGTTACTTCCATTAAAGGCTCGAGGAAACTGTGTTGCAAAAGTAATTTCTTCACCAGCTTTCCAACCTACTGTGGGACTTCTTTGTTTTAGGACTACAGCTATAGTACAGTCGCAGCAACAACTTCGTGACAACGTAATGAAAAATGGGATGAGATTGCAGGACAAATTCAGAAGTCTTGTCAGTGGAGCACAAGTCTTATGAAGAGAGGCTGAGGGAGCTGGGGTTGTTCAGTCTGGGGAAGAGGAGGCTGAGGGGAGACCTCATCGCTCTCTACAACTCCCTGAAAGGAG
>BJBW01008236.1:0-12103 GCA_004320125.1 Scolopax mira
TGCTATGAGGAGAGGCTGAGGGAACTGGGCATGTTTAGTTTGGAGAAGAGGAGGCTGAGGGGAGACCTCATTGCCCTCTACAACTACCTGAAAGGAAACTGTAGAGAGGCGGGGGTTGGCTTCTTCTCACAAGGGAATAACGACAGGACCAGAGGAAATGGTATGAAGCTGCAGCAAGGGATATTTAGATTAAATATTAAAGAAGAATTACTTTACTGAAAGAGTGGTCAGGCACTGGAACAGCCTGCCCAGGGAGGTGGTGGAGTCACTGTCCCTGGAGGTATTTAAGAAATGTGTAGACATGGCTCTTCAGGGCATGCTCTAGTGCCCAAGATTATTGGTTTGTGGTGGGGTGTTGGTGTGGGGTTGTGGGTGTGGGGTTTAGTTGGTGGGTGCTTTTTCTGTGTGTGGTATTTCTGGGTTTTCTGGGGTTTTTTGTTTTGTTTTGTTTTGGCTTGTGGGTGTGTTTTTGTATTTGTTTGGGTGGGTTGGGTTTTTTTTGAGGTTGGTTTGTTTGTTTGTTTTTGGTTTGGTTTGGTTTTTTTAAAGTGGTTGGACTCGATGATCTCAGAGGTCCCTTACAACCACTAAGATTCTGTGATTCTGTGATTCTGTGAGTCAGACTCTTCTTGGAGGTGGACAGCAAATGCATAAAAGCAAAGAGATGTCAGTTGCAGAAAGGTAAATTTAGATTAGATGTGAGGAAAAAAATCACAGTAATGGTGGAAAGAACCTGGAGCTGGGGTCAAAAGGCCCTGAGGGATTTTGAAGACTTGATTGAGCAGGATCCTGTCCTACCTCCTGTAACATAAAGGTTGGTCCTGTTTTAGAGAGATGTTGAATCAGATAACCTACAGGGTTTCAGCCTGAATTATCATAAGTTTCTATGGTGCATACTGGTTTTAGTTTCTCTACATAACCTCCCCAAATCCTCCAGGAGAACTGATATCCTCTGAGAACCCTCTCTTCTGAGAACCTGGAAGTCATATCCTCTGAGAAGTGTCAGATTTCTAAGGAATGATCTGCATCATATCATATACAAACTGGTTCTGATTATTGAAAGTAAAACCCTAACTGATCTGCTTCACTAAAGCCTCTTGCTTTCTGTATTACAATACCTGACTTGTTGCCAAAGACAGCTTCCTATTTTCCTGAGGTGAAGCAGAAGTGTTTGTACTTGGCACCCTAAATTTCTAATGGAGGCTGATGTTAGAACTGATGCAGTCTCAGTGACAGGTTCGCTTTTCCATACAACTGCAAAGAATGGGAGCATGTATATTGATAGGGGAATGTCCTGTGACATATCAAAGCTGGTTTCATTTTCATGCAAAAGAGAAGACATCAAGTGGCAGTGTATGAGGACTAGTATATACTGCAGTATGGGACCTTTCCTCTTTCCTGTGTTTTGACCAAATGTTGCCTTTAAACATCCTGAAATGGAATCCCTGGAGATAAAATGTAAGAAACCAGGGAGTGTGTAAAGGTATTCAGAAGTCTGAATACTGCTGCAGCTAGAGGAGCCTCTGTTAATACTGGTGATGTTTCTATGTCCTCGTTATGTCTGCACATTTTAGGAACTGTTATTTTTATCAGTTCTAGATTCAAGTTTTCCCTTAAGTACCTCATACATTACTTGTACAATATTCCTGTTACTGATCACTGATAAGACTGAAGAAATTGCCCAGAGAAGACAGGCACTCATCTTTTATTTGGGTATGGTTTTTGAAGTTCCCAGGCCACAATGGATGATGGTCTATTCCCATTCTCTAATTTCTTTTCTCCAGATGCTAAGACAACATCACACCAATTTGATTGAGTCAGGATGCCTCCTCAGCACTCTCATTTTATGAATAAGAGGGAAAAAAATAAGAGGGAAAGTAGTAGTATGAAGAAAAAAGAAATGGAAGATGGATAAGAAGAGATTTTCTAAAAGAGCTTTCTAGAAAATCCAAGGAGTAGAAAAACAAAAAGTCTGGGAAGAAAACTAGGAAAGCAAGTATGTTCTGCACTTGGTAATTTGTGTCCTACATTACAGCTTGAGAAGCCTGGAAGGAAGAGAGTCTGCTGTGCCTTATATGCTAACCTGAAGATATATTGTTCTTTTCTACAATGCAATGTCAAATGTCTCTTGGAAACCTAAACAGATTATGTCCACTGCTTCATCCCTATCTGCTCCCTGCATTCTCCTTATGATAAGACAGAGATTTATATTCTTATTCTTTTCAGATGGGTGCATCAATCTCTGCTGTCAGGTTGCCTGTCTGAATAACAAACCTGCATATCACAGAACTGTTTTAAATGTAATGTTGATAGATGCTGTTTATGTGAACTTGGCATCGATTTACATTCAGTTCCCTACAAATCGCAAACTTCTCAAGAAACCTTTATTTTCTATCTTTTCCATGTTCTTACCATCAAGAATTAACTATGATCATGTAGTCATTATTTGGGACATTTCTAGGAATTCTGTGCTTCCCTGTCACTAGACCAAGTCACTAAGCCTTTTGCAGTACTCACTGTTGCCATTCTCCGTCAAGTTGCAAAAATCCTGGTTTGCATTTTGGGGAGAGAAGAATTGCCAACGCTGTCAGTGAAGCTGAATGTTTTCAGTGAAATCTGCAGTCCGATAAAGCACTGCAAAGTGTTCTCCTCCCTCCAGAACTGCTGTTACCTGCCAGCACTCACCCCTGCCCACCGATAACCACACAGGGAGCTTGTGCTCGGCTCTCTGCACCTCCAGCTGCCGGCTCAGCTCCAGGTTACAGCTCCCCACTCCTCCCTCCTGCCTACAGCACGCACCTACTTCCACCTTTCATCTACTCCCAGCTACATTATTTGTCCAAATGCCATTTCTTTCCCCATATTCTTACCCTCTTCTGCTCTTTGCTTTTTTTCCCCACAGAAACAGGGAACAGCAACTGGGTCTTGACCTAGCAGTCTTCGCTAGTATAGTCAATGGCAAAATATGGCTTCTTCTGAGATGTTGGTTCAGCTCCTGCTCTCATGGACCTAGAGCAAGAAAATGTAAACTTCTTTCAGAATGTCAAAAGGCAAGTTTTAGTCTCTCTTGAGTTTTGCTTGCACTGGCTTCTTCCATAAACAAGGCACAAAAATAGTCAGAACATTTTTTATGCAATTAATGGACTATTTACTAAGACTATATCATTATTAAAACTCTCTGTTTTGTTTGTTTTTTTTTTTTTTAATTTTAAAGGTAATTTTGAAAATATTATACTCCTATGTATTTTGCATTCTTAATATACCTCCCTCATAAATCACAGGGAAGTGATTTTTCACATTGCTCAGCACATTGCAATGGAACCTGGTTATTTCTTGCATAAGCTTCAGATACCTCCGTTTGTTTTTCAGTTTCAGACTTCTTGCAATGCTCAGTTTGCAAAGCTGGTATTTTATTAGCAATCCCTGTCATTGTACATGGATATCATTCTGTCTTATTTCATTAACTTAAATACCAAATTAGCTAACTCGAGGATTATAAAATGAAAGAATCCAGTTGATCAAAGCTAGTAGTTTCCTGAATATAGACAGTTTTAATTCATCATGCTCTTTCCAACATTGCATTTCCAATAAAGCAATCAGATTGTTTTTTGCTATATGCTGAATATGTCATTTTTTGAGGCCCTGAAGTTTACAATTTATATATTTGATGTCACTTTTTCAAATGATTGAAGAAATCTGAAGTCTCATTAACTTTTTTATTCAGGTAGTTAAATATGACCTAAGTTTTTGAGAAACAAAGCCTAAATTGTTGAAATTAAGTTTTTTTAAATGAGATTTTTAAAGATATAAGAAACATAGGTGTCCAATCTCAATGAAATTCAAAATTCTCTACAATTTCTTTTTTTGATTTTCTTAAAAGTTAAGAGAAATTATCAACATAACAGTAACATATTGTATAGTTATATACAGAATTGTATTTAACTAAAGTTTTATAGATTGCTATATTGTGTAATTGTATTTCTGAAATACTACAGTTTGTCATGTCGATGTTTCACATTCATTTTTTTCCTTCTCTTCATTGATGCATGTGCTATTACAAAATTTAACCAGATAGTTGATTCTGAAGGTTATGTATATTACTATTTAAATGCTGATTACAGGGCATAATAAAAAGAAAAAAATTGCCCCAGCAAATAATTTTGCAATGTGACAAATGATCTTATCTTGTGAGACAAAGAGAAAAAAAAATTTTAAAAATTAAAAAAGCAAAAAGCAATCAAAGCCAACTAAGCAAGCAAATAAAAGAGCATGGAAGACCAAACGTTGCTGTGAGTTAAACCAATGCTTGTAATGAATGATGAAGGAAAGAGCTATTTAATTAGAAATTGTTCATTATCATATGACTCAAGAAATATGCTTATACCAGACACTCATATTGTGTTAATTTTTATGGCTCTGTTACATTCTTGAGTATTCGGAAGGACTGTT
Source organism: Scolopax mira (assembly GCA_004320125.1). Lineage (NCBI taxonomy): Eukaryota > Metazoa > Chordata > Aves > Charadriiformes > Scolopacidae > Scolopax > Scolopax mira. Next base: position 4,450 of record BJBW01008236.1, read on the forward strand.
AAAGTTGGTATCCTGTGAAATTTCACTGAATGAGCATCTACCTACTGAGCACAGCAAATACATATATTTTTAACTAGTTCATCGAGTCAGTAACTTGATTAATTTTATTCCATTACTTCCAGTTTTGTGTCTCTTTGATTCAGCTGTAAATCGAAGGCTTATGCAAGGTGAACTACCTCTTATCAATCAAGAAGTTCATATCTTCAGTGACTGCAATTCTTTGAAGTGCTGGGAGAAGCAGAAATATTTATCATGTTCTCAAGGAGGTTTCTGAACCTCTCAATCTTACAGCTACATCACAACCAATGCCTTCTTCTTCAGCCCTTTCGTAGACTGTGAAATCAGCAATTTAAAAAGACATTCTCAGCATGGGAAGCACAGGGGAACTAGGACACAATCAATCTTCAGACTCCTGTGGAACCTGCTAACAGGTTTTTACTTCTGTAGTCATCCAAAGCATTAGACTGCTCAGTAAAACAACTTCACTCTCTCTCCATCTCTCTCTCTTTGTGTGCCTTATCCTGTTTTTCTCTCTCTGTGATACTGCTACATGTTGCCTATATTTTTTTTTAATTCCTTTTGTAAAATATCCATTACTACCTTTTTACTCAGCCAAGCACATTCTGCAGTGAGATCTCAGCTGCTTATATGCGCTTGAAAGATATACACTCAGCATGGTATCCTTAGAAAAAAGAAAACCAAAACCTATCATATGGTTTATTTGTGCTGTTTCAAAAGTTCAGCCAGAAAGAAAATAGCAACATCCCAGTCAACATAGCTTTCATTAAGTGGATGTGAAATGCAGGGATCATGGTACCACAGAACTAAATAAGTTAATATTATGTTCACAAGCTGGTGGTGTCTTGATCATTGATAAGTGGAAGCTGGTATTTACTGCGCAGTGTTTTAATTCCCTCTGGCACCTTACTCCTGAATGCATAATTGGGTTTACAAGTATTGTTCTACTTTCTTACATACCACACTGTGCTTTCCCACCGTTTTTTGTTGCTTCCAGCCATTTCTATGATCCTGTAATAACCTTGATCTCTTCCAGTCACTTTATTAGGCTCCCCTGATAACCATCCTCACAGTGAGCTCTTGACAGCACTCATCAATTCTGAATGCTTCAATTAATTGCACCAGCACCTATCTCCTGGCTGCTTCTATTAGTGCTTTCCACCAGTACTTAAAAAACTCCACAAAGCAGCAGAGTGGGATGGCAACAGCTCGGTGACTTCAGTGCAGCAAAGATGTGCTGATAGTTTAAGCAGAAATTTTACTCAGAAATATCCTGCCATCTCCCTCTCCCCCAAATTCAGTTTTCAGCCCTGTTTCTAGGGACTTCTAATAACATAGAGATCAAGAAAGATTGATGAACCAGTCTGGTTTTGGATTTTTTTTTTCCTTCTTGTCAGTAAGAGTATTCTGTTCCCTTCATTGATGAGCTCATGAGGGAGTAAATTCAGAGACCTTAAATACAACATTTAATCACTTCCAGTTCTCCTCTGTTCATGCATTTGGGATCAATATGTACATGCTTGTGTGTATGTGTGTGTGTGTGTGTGTGTATGCATGTTTGGTGACTGAACAAAGTCAATTGTTCCATCCAGTTATTTCACTGTGAATTTTTTATATATGTAATAATAATAAAAAAAATATTTGCATGTTTTTAAGGAAATTCATCTGAATTGAGAAGGGAGGGTAATTATTTTAAATTTGTATTTTTGTATTTTCACATTAATTCATCAGTTTTACACTATTAACCATAATAAATAGTTTGGGATCTGACCAATTAAAAATACAAATTAAATCTTCTGTTCTCCTGCAGCTGTTAAGTACTCATGTCACCAAGTTTAGTGGAAGGCAGTCATCTTTAACTATAAAAATTTTAAAGTTTAAAATACTTAAATGTTGAATCCATTTATTGGGAGGCTAAATACACAACCCACACAACTACTTGTATGGCAGAAAGAAATATTGAGGTACTGAAGTGAACATAGACAAACTTTCTTCCAGAAAGAAAGACTAATCTAATCTAAATATATCAGTTACAATCTTTGGTGTTATCTGAGGCTTGGCTTATCTTGAACACGTGCATACATGTGCATTTACATGAAGCATCACAAACATACCTTTCTTTCTACATTGTTTGTAAAACTGAATTTGGTAGAAATATTCATCCTCGAATTCAAAGCTCAGATATGCAAGATGTGATCTCATCTTTCTTGCATGTTTTTAAGATCTTTTTTATAGTTATCATTCTCAGCTTGCTGAGAATTGAGTCAGATGTATGTTTGGGTTAAATTGTATCCAGTCTACCTATAACATTTCCATTTCAATAAAGCTCATAGAAGCCGTGTAAATTTGTCCAGGAGGAGAATTAGGGTTTTAATCAATACACTTGCTTGAAAAGTTTTCTATTACTATTATGAAAGGTGATATGGTGAAACTGAGTGCATTTTACATTTGAATAGATAACAACATTATTGATGTAGTTGTGATGATTGCTATTGTAAAATCTGTTGTTTTTCTATAACTGGGATCTGGTAAACAGAAGAGTCGAGTGTCTTGTATGCAGTTTGTAACTTATTGACAGTGAAGGAATGATGTAATTAGTAGGTGATTAATCACAGGTTGCTGTAGGTCTCAGGATGTATATTGAAAATTTATGGGGTAAAAGAGTATTTCATGCACATGCCTTCACCTAACAGGTAGTCACCACCTGGGAATGAAAACAACATTAAAAAAAAAAGAACATGAGCAGCAGCACAAAGTACTAATTATATGATTAATTCTCATTGTCACTGAGAACCATACCATTACCAGGCAATCATAATTATAATGACAGCATCAGTGTTGCTTTGTTAACATTTTAAAAATGAATTAATATTTTATTGACAACAAACAGCAATGGAAATATTCAACATTTCCGGCTCAGAAAACTCTGGTGTTTCAACAAAACAGAAAAGTAAAATTAACTATTAGATTAAAATTAACAGTATTTAATTGGAAAACATGAGAAATTGTGTAGCATTTAAAAAAAAATATTAAAATGCTAATCTTAAGAGAAATCTAATTAATCTACAAAACGACATGTTTTATTTTGTAATAAACAAAACAGTGAAATAGTAAAATAAACCCAAAGCTCTTTAAATAAAGCAGAAATTTTTCCCATTTTTATTTTGTGGATTAGTAAATTGAGATACTGTAACAATAATTCTCATCCTTGTTTGTGGCACATACATCCCACCATGACTTATTAAACTATCTTATACACACCTGTTATTTTATAATTTCCAGTTTTCTCTTGTTCATCTACCAAAAATTCTGTCAAATTTTTTATTCCAGGATAGATAAGCATGACTAAATTTGAGATACTAACCTCATGATGGTTAGATCTGACAATAGCGAGTAATACAAAAATTGTATTTTGATAAGGTAGATGATGAAATAAGATAGAAAAATATATTTATGTGTTGTTGAACCCTGTCCTCCAAATCTTTTCAGTTTCGCAATAAAATGTTTCAACTTATATTCAACATAGAGAAAATGGAAGTGTGAGAAAATTGTTAAATTCAAAGTTAAAAATACCAATTTTCAGGTGAACAGGCAAAATAAATCATCATCTTTAAGTGTTTTATGGCCTAAGTTAGTAAAAGAGTACCTTTGAGTATCATAGTAAGAGACTGAAAAGGAAGAATTTAAGGCAGGTTGAATCTTCATCCGTACTTCTCAAAATTCTATTTCATATATTATTTGTTACACCACTGTATTGTTAATCTTGGTGTACTGTTTTTGGCTTAGCTGTAAGACTGACCTAGGCACCCTAGGTTCCCTTCATAGGCAACAGAGAAAATTAGGACTCTATTGACATAATTATTTTCACCCCAAAGTGGATGACTAAAATATAGACTATAGACCAAAAGAATAAAAGCACTTATTTCTCAGAATCAGCTGCAAGGGTTCCTTAAAGTTCACCAGATTTCAACCCTACTACTTTTAACTTTCACATTCAGTATGACATGGTAGATTCATCAAATAAATTAACTTGATCTGCATGATCTGCTTTCAGTAAAAAAATGAAAATAAAGGCAAAAAAATATTGCTTCCTTAGAAAGACTGCCTTCATAGGTGCAATATGTCAGAAAAGAGAATGATCTAGTGGACTTTAAGGCTTCTCAAATCACACTTACTGAAGAGATAGTGCTCAGTTTTTTATTTCTTCTCCTGCTGATTTCCAAACAATAACTGATTTATCTGTATTCTGACTCACAGTTAAATAATACATACTATGAGTTACCTTACAGAAAAACTCAACCACTGACAGCCTCACTGGCCTTCGTGATACCAGAAAGGGTCAACACTTTCTGTGCCTGACCTTTAGCTGCTAACTGCCACCAGATTTCTAAAAATGTTGTAGTAGTTTACACGATGAATAAAAGGCACCTCTGGTCCTGCTTGCAGAAAATACTAGAAATAATAGTATTGCTCAATTTATTCAGGTAGCCTGGATAATCCTGTCATAAACAGAGAAACTTTTCAGACAGAGCAGAAAAAATATCCTTTTCATGCTGGTAGTATATTGACCCTCTTTCATTTTTCATCCTTCCCTTACTTTAGAGGTACAGTAGACAAACTATTTCTAATGTTATCAGTTTGGAAACTGACAGAGACATTTAGTCCATTTTCAACCATTATCAGAAGACAATAATTATGGTTTGATTCTGACTTTTCCTATTAGTTAATAGTGATGCTGAAATACAGTGAATGGTTACTAATGATGCCAAAACATAGGCCAATCCTAACAGTAGGTCTGTGGGGTTCCCTTCTTTCCAGGGATTTAGGTAAATATTTATCTTGGTGCAGGATTGTTTAGTTATTTTCAGTTTTATTCCAGTTACTGCTCAAAAAAAACTTTTTCCTTTTTGTCAGTCCTGATTTGTTCCAATTTGATTCACTACCACCTCTAACTTAAATGAAACTCACAAGGTGCATCAAGAGAAAGCAAAAGTGCTGTTGGACTTACACAGCACTTGAATGAGATCTACAAAATTCACTTTAGACAAGACTGAGTAACACTGTTTAGCTGATGATTTACAGAGCAGTAATTATTTCTTCTATGTTTTTTGAGAAACTTGCATACATCTTTCAGAATTGTGTTCATGGTTATGTAGATGAGGTAAAAGTAATAGTATTTCTTTAGTCCTCTCGCATGGGCAGATTTGAATTAACAAGTCTGTGGAGTATAAGATCTTATTTTCATTGTGAACTCTAATGCAGAATCTTTTGAATATCAGGTTTAGTTTATTGAAATATAATTTTTATCAACCAATGACAAAATTATTGAGAAAGCAGCTGGTCCTAAATATAGGTCTGCTTATTGCAGGGTGCTTTTAGTAGAGTATATTCTAGACCCATAGAGCATACTAGACTGGCTTTCAGGTGGTTTCTGCAGATGTGTACATTCTCAAGAGTGTTTTCTGCCACAGTAAAACAGAACTTGAACTTGTGGACTTTCAGAGCTTGTTACAAAACTCTCTTTCTTAAGCAATTTTTTTTTTGTCTGCGAAAGGATAAAAGCTTTCAGAACAGAAAGGTTTTATTGAGTCAGTGACATGTTTCTGATCAGACAGAGACAATTTAAGAGGAGAATATTTGTGTTTTGGGATAAATCATTGAATACAAATATTGGCTATCTCTGTTATAAATTTTTGTAACATGTTTAGAGCATTGGTAAGAATTTAATATCCTGGGCTGGAATACAGGAACGCTGTTTTAATTTAATGATTTTAGTAGATTTATCACCTTCCTTTCTGCAAATTCATTGTTTCCTAGATCATACCTCTGGCTTCACACAAAGTAGGTATCTTTCACAAACCTCTAACATGAAGCTTCCATATTGCGGTGTGATTCTAGTGTGAGTCTTATGCAATACAGATAACCTAGACACCAAAGAGACACAGGGTTTGCATTTCTCATATGATTTCACAGAATTTGTGGTCATTCAGATAGCATACACATCTACTTAAGTTACTTATGCAATCACAGATTGTGTTATCATGTGATTTATCCTTCAAAGTACTCAAGGATAAAGAAAGTGAAATTATAGCTTAGATTGATACAAGTGGGCCCTCCATCTGGTTCAAAGTTCCTTTAAAATAATCAGAAAGGAAAAAAAGGAGCTAATATGGCTAAATCAATTGGAACAGATTTTCAAAATTTTGTTTCCTTAACTTTTGGAAAGACAGCAAGACAGAGAATAGAAGAAAAGGGGAACTCCTTGACTTGAACCTCAAAGCACTGTCTCTTAAAAGCTTCTGTTTTTACAAGCTGCATGGATTGATAAAACATTTGAGAATATGTATGGTGCCTCAGAATGTTATTTGAAGTTCTTCTCTTGACTGTTAGGGATAGTAAAAGAAGAGAGACACAGAATATCCTTTTAGTACTAAAGAAAGTATTTAATTCCCCCCTTTTCATTAAATATTAGAATTGCACAGACCCATTCAGACTTCCGGCCAGCTTTTGGGTGGTTACTCCAAACTTACTTGATATTTAAAGAAGAATTTGCCAGTGAAATTAAGTCTAAGTGTATAAGTTACAGCAGCCTTAATATAGTAGCCATACTGGAAATTAATGTAAGTTTATAAACCTGTTTATTCTGGTTTAGTGGAAAAACACCTTATTAGTTGCCCTGATAAACATTTGAGGTATGCATAATCCTTTAAAATCATCATATATAAAAACCGAAATAAAGAAATAACATCATTTATTAACTGCAAGGATATTTTTTACTTTCTTTTATACACTAGTCATTTTGTTTTGCTTCTGCATTTTTGAAAGGGGTGGGGTTTTTTACATTGCCTAAAGCCTACATCACTTAGAGTGCCAAACTGTGCCAAACTTTGCCCAGGGAGGTGGTTGAGGTCCCTTCTGTGGAGACATCCAAGGTGAGGCTTGACGAGGCCCTGGACAACCTGGTCTAGTTGGGGATGTCCCTGCTGACTGCGGGGGGTTCGGACTAGATGACCTGTGAAGGTCCCTTCTGGCTCAGATAATTCAAATGATTCTATGATTCTATGTCTATCATAGGCTAAAGATCTACAGAGCAGATTCTGGAACATGAACTTTTGCAATCAGCAGAGGTAGGCAGTCAACACAGAGCCACAGCGCTACTTCTCTTTTCCCCCTTTAGATCTTTTAAAATATTCTTTTTAAAACAATTCACATTATATGCTTCCTGGATTCCTTTAAATTACCAAGACAAGTTGTGTAAACTGGGTTATTTATCTGGAAATTATGGGGATTTTGCCAGTTATTCCTTCCATGATGATGTGATTTATGAAAGAAAATGACCAAATAGAAATATTTCTGAATAGAAATAGACTGATAGGGGAAATAGTTTGTGCTGTATATGAGACATTTTGTGCTGGAATGCAGGAAGAAATCTGGGATTTTGCCCTTAAAGGATTAGAGAACAGAATGTGATTCAGGAGCATGTAACACAGAATCATAGAATCATCTGGGCCAGAAGGGACCTCCAAAAGTCATCTAGTCCGAACCCCTGCAGTCAGCAGGGACACCCTCAACTAGACCAAGGTGCCCAGCGCCTCGTCAAGCCTCACCTTGAATATCTCCAGGGAAGGGGCCTCAA
>BJBW01008238.1:16690-40246 GCA_004320125.1 Scolopax mira
TGGAACTGGATGATCTTTAAGGTCCCTTCCAACTGTAACCATTCTATGATTCTATGATTCCTTCTCCCCTGCCCAAACCTTTTTTTTTTTTTTTTTTTTTGCCTGGGAAACGCACGGGGCCAATCTGAAGCCAGCGAGGGAAGATGGGTGGAGATGGTGGGAACACAAAGCAGTTATGTGCTTCTCGGGGTGGAAAGAGGCCCAGGTTATTAAATAGCAGGCAATTTTAGCATGAGTTGTTAATATTAGTTGTTTGTACTGGGAAGTGGTGCCTAGGGGCTCCCATTGCACTAATCATGTAACAAAGCCGTGTTCCTAACACAAATAGCTTGTGTTTCAGCCTGCAGAGAACAAGTCGTCTCCTTCCCATTACCCTCCTCTTTGGAAAAAAAAAAAAAAAAAACAAACAAACAGCAAAAAACCAACAAAACCCCCCAAACAGTATGAAGATTGCACAGTCGAGCCCACAAAAATTGGGAAAGGAAATAAAAAAATAATAAAAAATATGACATGGGGGCTGTCCTACAGTGCCATCACTTACACCCAGCCAGCCTGGTCACTCCTTCAGCACCTTGGTCCCACACCGCCTGCTCTTCCCCCACAGCTCCTTGCGGGGGGACGGACCCCAGTGGGTCTGGCCTCCTCATTATTGGTGATTTTTTTTTTGCCTTGCCCTTGTGTTTGGGTGTAGTAATGTCCTATCACCTGTTTAGGGTAGGGGGTGGGGTTTTTCTTCCTACCTCGCTTACTGGTGCTGCCTCCTTGTGTTGTATTTTCTCCAGGCTTTGGTACCTGCAGTTCTCTTGGGTACGTGCCCTTCTGAAGTTAAGAAACCCATTTAATGAATTCCACTAATTCATTTACAGCCTCGGCATTGAAGCGCAGACTAAAGGTCAACAGCATCTGTTAATTTTGGATGGTAGAAACCACGACTGCCCCTGCTATTTTTTTTGTTCTCCTGAGGACTTGGCAGCATTTTGAGTTTTACCACATGGAAACCCCAAGTCCTCCTGCCCCCCTCCCCCCGGGCTGCAGCTTCACACCTGCAGCTCTTCATCAGCCCCATCTCCAGCCGGGATGGAGGACCAGAATTGTGCCCCCAACCTTCCCCTACCACTGCTCACCTTGGCAAGTGCCATGGCCCTGGTGCCTGATCTCACACCACCTGGCAGCACCCTCATCTGCACCTTCGACACGGTGATGAACAGGGCAGGGGTCCCCCACAGCATCTCCTGTCTTCTTCACCTTCATCCCAAGGTAGATCCAGCTGGTGGAGGAGATGCAACTGAAAAAATGAGCATGCATGGGGATGGTTAAAGGTTGTGGTGTGACAGCATGATGCAAGGAGCACGGAATGCACGTCTTTACTGCTTTAGTATTCAAGAGGTGGGAATCCTTCTTCTCCCACTGCACACAGGCAGCTGATGAGGCTCAGAAATGCTGCATTCACCTCTAAGCCCTTGATGGACATGGTCCTCTGGTCAGCGTGGATCCTGCTACTGATACCCCCATCCCCACATGCCTGCTTGTTTCTCCCACTGCTCCAGCGTGACTTGTCTCATCCCTGCTGCCTGCCTCCTGTTGGTGGAGGAAGCTGGGGGGAAGCCACTGTCACCACCCCCCTCTCTACCCTTTAAAGTGAGCTGATGCTGGAGCACTGCCAGACTCTGGGAGGATCTGGGGTTGCACACACAAGATAAGGCACCTTGGCCACCACCAAGCCCCTGGTTCTGCAGCAGGGTCTCCTTCACCCTTACCAGATCATCCCAGGCCACTCCTCCTGTCTCACTGGCTTCTCAGCTGGGCATTTTACACCTCTCCCTTCCACTCTTCATCCTTCTCAAACCTTCACCTAAATAAGAACAGCTTAATAATGGCTGAAGAGTGAACAACAACAACAAAAAAAACCAAACCCAACCCTCAAAATAAACCAAACAAATGAAAAACAAGTTAAGATGAGCAAATAACAATGCAAAGTTACCTCTCTGGTCTCAGAAACGTCTCCCTTACTTTGTCCGAGGAAGGACTAGGGCAGAAACTGACCACTGACAACTCAACAAAGCGGCCAACGTACCAGCAACCAAAAAGTCTGGAAATAAGAACAGCTCAGCCACCTTAAAACTAACCAGCGCTACAACTTCTTCTATGCTACTTGCCACAATTAACTCCATCAATCTACTCAGGAGGAACACTCACTACTAAATGTGGCCAGCTTTGGAGAAGACCACATCTAGTTCTTCTGCAGATCATGCAATAGACCACCAGGGTGGACACCAAGAAGAGTAGCCCAGCTGGAAGAGCTTCTCTTCCTCCTTCCCAAGCCCAGAGCCTGGCACAGCTTGGCTCTGGTCCCTGCAATGACTGCTTTTGGAGCAGAGTCAACCAGGTCCCTCTCTCTCCTCCTTTCCCACATTCCATCTGCGCCGCGTTGCCATTTTCGCTTCTATCTCTCTCCACCCAGCGCCCCTCAGCCAGTTTTCTTCAGAGAGGAGGTGAACGCCCTGTGTTTGCTTCCCCGTGGGTTTTTTAAGATGTGAATGAAGTGAAGCAACAAGGCTGGGAAGCAGGACCAGAAACGCCAGCCACCAGGAGTGGTGGTGATACCCACGCTGATTGCAACCAGGCTCTCCCGCCGAATGAAAAAAAAAAAAACCCAACACAACCCCAAAACTCCCTCCCCCAAGGAGATGTTTTAAAAGCCGAAAGCTAAGAACTTAAGTACAAAGGCTTTTGTGTTTTTATTGACATTGTAAGAAACATTTCTCTTTTTTTTTTTTTTTCTTTTTTTTCCTTCTTCTTTGTTACAAAAGAGCTAAGTGGTTCTGAAAGCAGAAGTACAGTTTGTATGTACACAGTGCTACAGACCCTTCAGATCAACCTAAGGCTCGAGAAACATCAGATCATAACTGCAGGTTTATCAAATGAAGACCACTAAGGCCCCTTACAGCCGAACACTATTCCTACTGTACGTAAATGTATTTACACATTGTTTTCTTTTTTTTAAAAAAAAAGGATTACAAGCTTTATAAAAAAAAACTTTAAAAACAATGAAAAAAAAAAAAGAACACTTTTTTTTTTTTTATCTTACACATCTGCAGGACTGACAACAGTAACTGTTCCATAGGAGACATTCCACCAATCCAAGGACAATAACACGTGAATACCAGAGGTTTACAAGACGTTTCGGACACTATTAACAGTGGTATGTGCTCTTAGCTGAATGGTGAGTACAGCCTCATCAGGAAAATTTGGCAACACATCTTGGTCCCTCTCTTTTACAGGATCAACACAAAATAAGGCACATACATGGCGAGAATATGATTAACAGGGCTGTTCGGAAGGACAGGCCGTTGCGCAACAGGCACGCCATGCCCGCCATGCCAACAGGCCATGTCAACAAGGGGTGGGCAAGGGGACAATGACTGGAAGCCAACCAGCCAGCCAGCATCTTCATGCACGTACCATTTGGGGTCATCCTCCAAGAGGAGAACGGCATCATCTGCCATGTGGATGCATGGGGCTGTTGTCCTCACCAGCAAAGCCCCTCCTGGAAGCCCACTGACTTCTCTGCAAAACCCCTCTTTTTCTCCACCTGGGGGAGGGAGGGGGGAGAACCTGATGGATGACCTCTCAGGGGAGACCCCACACACACTTCCCATCTTCACCTGGAGACACATGGGCATGCTTCACGTAGGCTGGCTGAGGCAGATGCGCCCAAGGCCAACAGCAACAAATCTGGAAGACCCCCCCCCCCAGAACCATCAGAAGAAAAGGTGACAGACTCAGGCTGCAATGGTTTAAAAACAGGAAATTCATGGTATTTTCTGCATTTTCTAGTACTCTAGGGGGAGCGGTGGGTTTCCAACAGCTATGGCAATGCCAAGTGACGTGCCAGATAGCTAAAAGCAAGCTTGGGCTGTGTAACTGGAAGAGCAGGAGTAGAGGGGTGCCAGTAAACCAGTAAGCAATGCTGGGGGGCCTTTCCCCAGACTGCCACGCATTGACAAGTGAAAACTGGCGTCCAGCCTAAGAGTGCCACGCTCAGCCAGCCCAGTCTACCTTATCAAAACAAACCCAAACCCCAAGAGAGCTCTTGGCACCCTCACAGGTACCAAAACCCAGGCTCTTCAGCGTAAACCAGAAAAGCACGAGAAGACACTAAACGCCGAAAAGTGACACGCGAACCTAAGTGGCGCAGATGCTTAATGGTGAAAATGGTGAAAAAAACCCACTTGCACGAACTCCCCGGGGACACGGTGAAGTCTCTGGTTCTTTAACTTTGCCAAATCAAACCGGGATGCCTGTCTGGAGCATGTGGCTTTGGCTAAGAGACACTGTTGGCCCAAGACAGGGGTGAGTGAGTGACGAAGGTTTGTCAAATCCAGGAAGGCAAATTAGCTACTCAAATAATCCCTTTTAGCCTTGAGCAATATGAATGGCTCCTTCTAAGCTCTGATGGATCACATCTGTTAACAGCTTCCCAGCTTCAATTCGACCAGCAAATACAATTATGAACTGGAAAATTGAGTTTAAAAAAATAGGTTTGGGGTTTAGTGTTGGTTTTTTTTTTTGTTTTTTTTTTTTTTTAATGTATTGGCTCTATAACAATAAAAGGCTTCTCTCCCAAGCCACCTACTCCCAAGCTGGTCATAAGTCTCCCTGTTGAAATTGTTTATAAACATGTAATTGATGGCTTAATAAACAGCCAGCGATTGGTTACCGAGAACCATCTGAAACCCATCCAGCACAGCCCTTCCTCACGCTCCTCCTCGCTGCTGTTTCTCTGCAGTGTGTGAGCTGTATCACAGCCGTCTTCAGCATGGCCACCGAAGCATCCCTCCTTCCCCTGCTGACCTGGAGGCATCCCTCCTCGTCCCGGCAGCAGGGAGCAAGAAGGAAGAAGAGCAAACCAACCATCTGCCATGCTGGGCTGCTCCCGATTCCCCACGCAGCCCAGGGACCACTGCAGGAGGGTGCCCAGACAACGGGAGGGGAACCAGGAAAAGGCACAAGACAGAGCAAGGAAGAGATGCTTGCTAAAAGACACGGAGACAGACAGGAGCTGGGTGATGATAAAAAAAGATGATAAAAAGCTGTAGGATATTTACATTTGTCTTGATTTCTGACATTCCAGCTCTGGGTGCAAATCACTTGGTACATGCTGTGATAAGCCCACAGTGCTGGCCCCAGCACTGGCTTCCTATGATGTTTTCCTACTGATTTACAGCTTCCTCCTCCGAGTCCAACAGCTGTTAATAGATCAATGTTATCCTACAGCTTCACTGAGGTTGTATTCCTACACGTTCCTCAAATGTCATGCTCTACATCAGCTGGCATTTCACCTTATTTTTTTCTTCTTATTGTCAAAAAAATGATCATTATTTGCCTTCTAGCTATAGAAATCACCTTGTGGTGCTGCTCCTAATTTTGACTGGGCTAAAGTGTATTTCAAAATGGACCACACTCCCCCTTCTCATTGTATGTCTACTCTAGCACCAGCTCCTTACAGGCATCAAACCCATGACTGCAAGTGCCTGCACCACTTACATCTCCCATAGTAGCACCACTTTACTACCAGGATTTAACTGAGAAGTCTGCAAGGGCTGGACTTGCAGCTTCAAGATCTTCTAACTGTTCTCCATCCCAACCTGTCCACCCAGGAGCACGGTGTGTTCAGGGGTGCAGAGATGAGCACAGCACAGCAAAAAAAAACCCAACATACCAGAAGAGCTAGAGCTTAAGGAGCAAATGCCATTCACCTCTACTGGTGAGTAGCTTCACAACCACAGTGCCTTAGTGCCAATTCGTGCTGGTGTAACTGAGCCTGGGCATTGACCACTGGTTTGCTTTGAAATGAAACACACAGTGGTGTCACCGAGAGAGAGGGTGGGTTGGTCCTTTTGAGTTTGGATTAGTTACCACACGTATTTGCTGTTCCCCTTGTTTCTTTACTGTTTTTAATGGCAGTTTAAATTTCTTAATTTTTTAAAGCCTGGATAGAGTGGAAAACATTTATGATTAGCAGGTTGTTTGCATTTGTTTCCTGCTTGATTTTCATGCCATGACCACAGAATCATAAAATTGTCTGGGTTGGAAGGGACCTTGAAGATCATCTAGTCCAACCATCAGCCTAACTCTGATAAAAATCATCACTAACCCATGTCTCTAAGCACTATGTCAACCCCTCTTTTAAATCCCTCCAGGGATGGGGCCTCAACCCCTTCCCTGGGCAGCCCATTTCAAGGCTCAAGAACCCTTTCCATGGAAACATTTTTCCTAATCTCCAATATGAACCTCCCCTGGTGCAACTTGAGGCCATTTCCTCTTGTCCCATCACCTGGGACTTGGGAGAAGCAACCTCCTACCATGATGCTTTTGAAGCCATACCTGTGTGTAATGTCAATGGGTGTTTACTTATTTTAAAACATATGATCCATCCACAAAGCCCTATGTGCTAAAAGGGATGTGCAAGACAGTTCGCCTGGAAAAGGAATCGTTACTGCGAATAAGATCCAGTGGCTCAGCAAATTACATCTCAATATTTTCCATTTAAAAATAATAATAATAATCCCCAGTATGCAATACTGCAATTTTGTTATTTCATTGTACGAAATACTCCGTAAGACCCTGATGGTCTCTCCACAAATGTGGTATGCAATGAAGGGATGACAGAGTACCCAAATTGCCAAGCATGCCCATAATTTTACTATCCAGTCATTTTAAAAAAATAAAAAGGCTGAAAAACAGAATACCAAATACTGCAAAAGATGAGAGCGGGACTAAGAAGAGCTTCATGGTCCTCTCCTTCCTCGGAAATGGATTAAGCCTGACACAGTCTCACTATCATGATGCAAGGCAGTGACAGCTATCTCTGTGTGTGTGTTTACAAAACCCTTAAACATTTCCTAGGGATCAAAGGGCTGATGGGTTTACATTTCTTTTTTTTTGCCTGAACCTCCTAATAACCTTACGCTCCACCACTCTGGAACTACCATGGCAGTGCATTTCTAAACTGGTTGTCCACCTCAGGGCGATGTATCCCAAGCATCCAGAGGGGATTTCATCACTGTGTGCTCATTTCACATTGTGCCTGGTTATTTTGTGCCTATACGTTTAGGGGGAAAAGCTGCAACAGTTTTTACAAGGACTATAGTTTCTTTCGAGTGACAGAAAATTGCAAAGTCTTTCCATCAGGCCTTTCTTTAAAAAGAAAAAACCAAAACAAACCACCCCAAAACGAAACAAAAACATGCACTTCACACGTTTACATTGGTTTACAATTGAAAAAAAAAAAAAAGAAAAAGAAAAAGGAAGCGTACAGACATTCAAAAAGGGGGGGGAGAGAGAGAGAAAAGAGAGAGGAGGGGGAATGGGTGTAGCAATACTGATTCAAAACTGAAATGGAAGACAGTTTCTCCCTAGAACACTTTAGGGTTTTCAGAGTCCTTATTCCATAAAAGGAATATACTTGAAACACATCCCATTTAGGTGAGATGAGATTGCTAAAATACATACACAACTAAAAAATATGAGTCTTTTTTTTTTTTTTGTTTGTTTTCCCATCTGTTATCTCCTAAGGGGTTTTTGTCTGTCCGTTTGTTCGTTTTTTAGGTCTATTGCATAACAGCAAGAAACTTGCTTTCTTCTGCAAGTGAGGTCAACAAAGAGCTCATGTCCCCAATAGCCATGTTGGTTGTGCTTACGGGCATAGCTGGGAATGTAAGAGACGCTCGGGGAGTGGTGAGGCGTGAGGAATTGCGGGAGAGATTCTGAATGATACTCGGGCTCAGGGCTCCCGAAATCAAGCTGACATGGTCCCCGTCATCTATGATAGCATCGAAATCGAGCTGCACGCCCTCTAGGCTGTTGCTGTCAATGCTGTCAACCGTGCTGGACACTTGGTTAGCCCCCGGGGAGAGAAGCTCGGAGGAGTTTGCAGTGGCAGTCCCCTGCAGCAGGCAGTTCGCTTCCGAACCAAAGAAAGAACCTGTTTTCATAGCTTGGTGGCTAAAGCCCGTGGTTTGGTCATATAACTGACCAGAGTAATTCTGCACGTTAGAGCAGAACTGCTGTGATTGACCTTGCATCTCCATCTTAATGGTGTTTACCCTGTACGTCTGGTTGCCATCACTTACGTGTCCTTGCTGTTGCCCCAGGTTGTTTCTCGACGCGTTTTGCCGTCTGTTGCCGCTGTAATTAGAGCAGGGCTGGTAACTTTTGGCCACCAACAAACCTGAAGGCTGGCTACCAACGGCGTGAGACACTGGTGGACAACTCTGCGGCCCTTGATACAGGCTGCTTTGTGAGGTAGGACTAACTTGCCCTAGCATCATTTGACCGGCTTGATTGACTCCCTGGTAATGAACGCCGTCTCCCACTGGTTGGTTTTGCAAATATTCCTGTTCCATCATATTCCTGTTCTGCATCCCGTTTGCCATACTGGTGGCTTGGTCGCTGGATGCCATGGGATGGCCAAAATTTTGCTGGTTCCCACTCACTGGCACGTTGCTGCTTCTCAGCTTCTGCCCTTGAACTGCCACACCACAGGAGTTGTCCATTGCCCCGGCCATCATTCCTTGCCTGCCGATGCTTTCACCGTAAGGCTTGTTGGGCTGAACGCTGAAAGAATTACTGACTCCTCCACCAAGAGCTGGGTTTGGCTGTAAACCATAGGAACCACTGTTCTCCACCAGGTTCTGATAGCCATTCTGCTGGGCCAGGTTGCTTCTCTCCAGGTTCTGCTGCTGAACCATCATATTGTTATACAGTCCGAAGGCCCGAGCCTGCTGCACCGCCGAGCGCTGACCGCATTTCAGTTTCGAAGGAGATAAGTCAGAACTTCCTGAGCTTACTTCATTCCACTGGATGGGCAGGTCGCTCTTGTTTGCCTCGGGTCCTGCCTGCTGACTGCTCGGTGGAGGGGCTTGGTCAAAGTTGCTGGGGTTGTTGTTTCCTAACACCGAGCCGGGATGCATCTTGTTGCCGTCTAGGACGCCGGTCAACAAGTGGTCGTACATGCCCTGGTTCTGGGAATTCAGATACTGAACCACGTCATCCGGCAGGAGATCCTCGTCGTTCAGACTGCCACCTGCTTCCATCGTAGCAGCCTCCAGGGCCACATTCTCGCTGATGCTGGGAGGACAGGGGGAGCTGAAGCCACGGAAGACGCCACCCTCAGAACGGGTGTAGTTCTGAAGAACAAGGTTGCGCTTTTCCATGGATGGAGGCAAAGCAGGAGGGTTAAAGGTGTTAAGACTGTTGAAACGCTGGACTCTAGGGACAGAGAGGTTGTCAGAGGCTATTCTTACTGGATCGCTGGCTCTCCTCGTCCCGTTTCCTAGAGCATCGTGAGACAGAAAATGCCTCCTGCCGTAACCATTTGCCCCACCATCACTACATCTTCGAGGGGCATTCACTGGAGGCAGTGGAGATACTCCGGACTCCCTGCAGTCACCCAAGAGTGCCATCCTTGTTTTGAGGCTCATCCTCTCCATGTTAGGCAGTGGAGTTGGTGGGGGTCCACCAGTAGCTGCTGCGTATTTAGCTTTCAGCCTGTATTGCTGGGCTGGGGTGAGGCTGAGAAGACTCGGCAGGTCGTCACACTGGCTCGCTTCACTGGAGCGCCGGGAGGCATCCGTCGAGATGGGGTCATAGGAGTCTGCAACACTCACGTTCTGAGGTCTTCCCTCCACCTGGGAGGCGTCGCTGGACCTCCGGCTGGAGAAGCAAGGTGAGATTCCAGAGGACCTGCGGCTGCTCAGGTAGGCTGAACTGATTGTGCTTGTATTGCTGTCCCTCCTGTTCAGCATGTTCAACACAGTGATGTCCGTACTTGAAAGTTCGTTCCTGTTTGGCAAAATAGTCATGGGTCCTCCTACACTGCAGCTGCTGTTCGACTGGGTACCTGGAGGGAAAGTTCACAGTTAAAGAAAAGGGCATCACCCAGAAACCGGCGAAGAAGTCAGGGGGTACAGAGGAAGAGCCTGCAATGCCCCAGCAAATCACAGCAGCGCTCTTTCTTGAAAGAAGTAGGGATAAAAACTGTGTCCCTTCGGTTAAAAGCTAATTCAGAGACTCAAGGGTAACATTTCAGTGTGAATCCCAGCAGAAAATTTATAGGCCATAGCCACAAACTGTCATCAGCTGGTGCAGGGCTCCAGCCTGCAGTGCAGCCACGCTGACTGATGTGCCAGAAGGACACATTCGTAAAGGGAGCTTTTTATAGGCAAAATATAATTGAACAGCCATTTGCGTGGAATGGCAAAATATACAAATTGGAGGCTATTCAAGGTCATTTCTAAGACTTCTTGAAATATTCTTGAAATAACTCTGAACAACTGCAAAACATCTTTGCTGGTTTCCTTGTTTTGGTTTGGTTTTAAGTAAACAGAAGACATTTCTTAATTGTACATAGTTTCTTTTGATTGAATGGGTTTCAGAAAACCTGGGCTGTCACTGCCGGCTGGAATGCAGAATCCTACAGGCCCGCTGTCGGCAATGTAGAGGCAGCAGGGAAGTACATATTTTGGCAACAAGCTTCTCCTTGTATGAAAAAAACCTATGGATCTTCAGAATTCAATCATCTCACCTCGCTCCCATTTGTAGATCTCTGCCCTTTGTGGCAGCAGTATCTGTAGAGATGATTACTTACGGATGTGGAAGCGGTTTATTTAAAGGGTAGGCCAACACATCAATGAAAAGAGTGGCCTCATCTGAAAGACTTCCATACAATAAACTAGCAGGTATTTATTTCATCTATTTCATTTATTTCCTTGCCTCAAAAGGAGACAGGATTACAGTGATCTTGGGTCCAAACCTTTATCTAAAGGGAACATTGAAAACGTGATGCATGGCTCCCCTGCTGGCCCCTGTTCTGTAAAACACGGAACTATCTAGACTTCCCTCAGGATGGGTAGTAGGACTTTTAATGAGGGGATAAACACATAGTGATCGATTTATGAAGCATTCTCACAGCTGTGCTGAGTTTCATAGGCTGCACTACTCATCTGCAAGGGTTGCAAGATGAGCTAGCAAGCAAAGAATTTAAGGAGAAAAAGTGTCACCACTCCTGTTACGTGTATCTCACCATTTCCTATGAGAGGTGGCAAGGTCGGGGCTTTGGAAGGTGGAACGGGGTTCAGTCTTGGAAGCATTCCATTAACTTGTTTCAACCTTTCTAATTTCACTTGCTCCATCCATTTGGTCCCTGTCATATTCCTCCTGGCCTGTAAGCCAAGCGCTGTGGTGGCTGTGGAAATGGTAGAGTCCATGATTGGGGTTTCATCGATGACACTGAGGTCTCCTACACTACCACCACCGGTCAGAGTAAGCTCGATCCCATTGTTGGAATAGTTGCTGATGGGGGACTGTTCGCTGCTGCATGTAGACTGACCACCAGGGCTTGGCTGAGATGTCTGTTGGAGTGAAGGAAGAAACAAAAGAGAGTTAACAAAGAGCTTCCAGTGCATGGGTTTCAAAGAAAACCAAACGTAAAGAAAAGTTTAGCATTAAATGAGGGTGATCGTTCATTAAGAAGCTTTCCAGAACATTGATTTTAACTGCAATGACTGCCACTGCAAGACTCACAATGAAATCCCACTTTAATACATCTTGCTGATAGTTTACACTGTATCTACAAGAGACACGTATTTCACTTATTCCCGTAATAGCTTTTAGCACTTCGTGCCATTGGTGGATCCTCTATTTCGGGTCTGTGCTGTTCCCATCCAAACTGCAGGTCCACAAACCGAATCAGAACTCAGCCACGTTACGAGCTCAGATTTACACTGCCAGGCCCACAGCAAGCAAACAAATAAACAAGACTCCAACAACACTGGAATTTGGGTTGGGTTTTTTGTTGTTTTTTTTTTTTTTAATTAGGTTTGTGGCTAAAGAATGTAAGTATTTTCCAAGCTGAAGGCTCATTGTTACGAGCAGCGGTTGGCCTGAAATGTTGGCATGTAATAAAACAGGGACAAAGCATCAGTGCAAAAATACTGTATCATATTATCAGCATCCCGTGACCCCAGCAGCACGCTCTAACTTAGACCATCTCTGCCTTTAACCAAGAAGGCGACGACCTACTGAATCAAAGCCTTCGTTTCCTTAGAATTTAAATTTAAAAACTCAAGTACACACTTGCAGCCTGGGACCCCCGCAATAGCTTCTTCTTTCTTAACAGACAGCGTTCCCTGCTGCTCTAGCAGAATTCTTGCTGTAGGGAAACACAGGCTTGATTTGGTCTTTTATACTCATAAAGTTCTCCTCAAAGAATGGGAAAATTTCTCTGACAAACTGGAACACTCAGACAGACAGACTGACAGCCAAAACAGAGAGCAAGACAGACAGAAGTCTCTGGACATAGGATCATACTACTGGTTGTATCCGTGGGATCACAAATCCGCGAGGCATGCAGCATCATTTTGCTCCCAAGAACAGTTTCCTGTAAGTATTTCACTTTGTTTTTTGTTTTTTTTTTTTCCTTGGGATGTTTAGATTATTTTTTTCCCGTCAGCCTGTGATTTTTTATTTATTTTTTTTTTTGCACATTTTACTGACGAAGGGTGGGTAGAATTTCCAAGGTAGCAGTGAATGAAGACACAGATTCATGGCAACACTGTAGCTTCATATGCCCCTGAGGAGTCCATTAAGATGCAATAACTATTTTATTATTTCTAACTTGAACGATGATACTTAGAATTTATGAGGCTACACTGAGCATGTTCATTTCCAAATCCCGGCCACAGCCGATTTGGTGACAAGAATAGAAACAACTGTTATTATACAGAAGAGAGTTTGTGCTTCTGGACAAGAGCTCCATGCCATATGGTAATGGTCAAAAGCCTGTTCTTGTAGCCATGTGTCAAGATCACAGTGAGATTAAGTTACAGAGGTAAGAACTGTATAATGGGGAATATACATTTCTATATATGCAACACAGAAAACAACAAAAAAAGGATGTCTGATCTAGAGGGGAAGGTACAAAGACATTTCTGAAGACATTTCACCACTATAGGCCAGATTTTTCACATGTTAAAGTGTTGCAAAATGCTCACAAGCACGTTACATTTGGGAATGAGTTTGATGGATTGCAGATTACTTAATGAAGGAATGACTGGACAACAGGCAGAATGTTAAAATAAAGACATAAATAATGTTGCAATAAGAAAAACAGCAGAAAAGTTAAAATGCCCTCACCTTATTACCCACTGTCCTTAGGAAGTTAGAACAAGACATTTAAGAGCATTAGACAGAAAAGACATTGGATTAGTCAAAAAAAAGAAAATATATCTTACTTCATACAAACAGTGAAAAGCAGGAAATAAACAACTGTTTTAGAAGATATGTTTCAGTGAGAAATATTTAATACTATCTAAGCAATCAACATTCATACCCTTCTCCTGCATAGTATGTTAATGTGAAAACCCATCTATGCTCAAGAGGCCTCAACAATGCTCCAGATTCACCCAGCTAAGCAAGAGGGGAATGGGTTTTGTTCCTTTGTCATCTAAGGTAGTTATCACCAAAGATGGCAGAGGATCTCCTTTAGACTTCAGTGGCAGTTACCTCTGCGCCCTTGGAAGTTTCTGAATCCAGGATTTAATACTCCAGAGTTTGGGCACAAGCCTTTGGCACAACATAGCAGAAACTCGTATTTCAATGAGTAATCACTTTTGAATTGCAGCATCATTAACACTATGAGCAGAATTTGGAGGGCTCATATTTGTAGTCCCCCAAGGGTTGGGTCCAGATGAATCGTCGATCCAGATGTGGAAGAGCCTTTGCTAAGTCTTAACCCTTGAGGAGAGGACGGATGGCACATGAAGTGCAGGCAAATGAAAGAAGAACATCTTTATTTAAGATAGCGTGTCAAAAAATGGAATGGGGTCCTTTCAGTGTTCAAGGCTATACTGGTTTAACGCATTTCACTGGTAAAAGACCTGTAGAGACTTAATTTTAAGCTCAACTTAGTTAAATTGGAATTAGGTTAACTTGGTCCAGTTAAATCAAGTTATCAGATTAATATAGGAGGTCACATCACAACAGAGATCAAATGTTAACAGAAGATCCCCTTGCGCTGTTTAAGAAAGTCAGTTTATCTTGCTTCAGTTTGATCCACGACCCAACACCCTCAAGCCCCTACAATCTGATTGTTTCCCCAGGTTCTCCAAAAATAATCACCATCAATATCATCATTTAAGTCTTTGGGATTTGGTTGGTTTTGCATTCTGGTTTCGAGCCTGCAAGATTCACATTCTCTAACTCTCTTCTGTAAACAGGAGAGTGGGGAAAAAAAAAAAAAAAAAAACGCCTTTGTAAAAATGAGAACTGTGATTTTCACATAACATGCTGATTCCAAAAGATGGAGCTTTAAGAGAAACAATTATTGTGAGAGTTGCCAACACTGCACTTACTGCGTATTGCACAGACTAGATGTTATCTTTTTATTTGCTATTTCTGGGGCTTTAAAAACATTTTACAAGGTAAACGAGAAAGAAAACCTCACAAAACCTAACCTTGTGAGCTGCGAGCTAGAGTTTAGGGGCTTGAGCATTTCACCAAGGGATTATTGAACGAGTGGCTGCAAGAAGAAAAAAGGGACAGAGGGAGGGGGTCGGCGTATTGCATACCATTGGTTTTTCCGCCTTGACGGCTTTCACCTGGAGGCATTCTTCACGCTTTGAGGTAGTGTTGCTGAGGTCCTTCTGCTCACCAATTGCACCCTGAGTCTGATGGCCTGGTGACCGGGTCTGAGAGTGGCTGCCTGGGTCTCTCGGTGGTGGAGGCCTCGGGTGGATATCTCCCCGTTGCTTCTTGGTGACATGCGCCTCGGGGCCGTGCACGGTCTTCACGTGTTTCCGGAGAGAACTGGGGTCCGTGTAGCGCTTCGTGCAGCCCGGTATCTTGCAAACGTATGGTTTCTGACAAGACAGAAAAAAACACTTAAATTAGATTTAATTCCACGTGGGACTCCTGAAGAGCTCCTTGGAGCACAGCTGGTGTTACAGTTATACGCTTTCACAGTGAATTTGTTATCTAATTTATGGTCTCTACAGTGACTGGACCTAGTCAAACCTATTAATTCCCTTTGGTTTTGACAGTGCCCATTAATTATGCATAATTTACAGAGGGCAGAGCCTCTCATGATAAGAACTGGCACAGTTTTGACTTATCATAGCAGAAGAGTCAACAGAGCTATGGAAATTTATGAAGACTGGCCTGATTTTCTATCCTGTCCATTGCCTGCAGCAGTCTCATACCCCGTTTCTAGTACGCCCAGTACCTGCCTCTTGACATTCAGAGGCAAAAAACCCCTTCAAAACACATTGGGACACTTGTTCAGGCAGGAATATCTGAGGAAGCATTTTTTCCTGGCTCCTTCAGATCACCAGTATAATGTCAAAGCACAGAATACAGTACCATAAGCATTTGCACATTGCAGCATCATATGCACTAGTACTATTAGTGTTATGAGCACAACTATTCACTCCTTTTTTTTTAAAAACCCACCTCCTTTGTCTGCAAATTTCTCTAGTTCACTAAGCAATGTAGAATAAAGTAAACTTTCTGTTTTATAATTTAGCAAAGACTTTCTTCTTGTATTATGAGAGGGTTAGAAAGTAGAGTTGAGCTCTTCCTCTGGGAACAAAGTACCCTTCCATCACTTTTATT
The DNA here is from genome assembly GCA_004320125.1 of Scolopax mira. Classification (NCBI taxonomy): domain Eukaryota; kingdom Metazoa; phylum Chordata; class Aves; order Charadriiformes; family Scolopacidae; genus Scolopax; species Scolopax mira. The sequence goes on from BJBW01008238.1 coordinate 32,363, forward strand.
ACTGAATTTTTCCCAAGAAACTACTATTTTAAAGCCATATTTATACTAGCCTTCAAGAATAAATAAAATAAAATAAAAAAAAAATAAAGAGATCCTCATGCAGTGTTCCTCAAAGGTGTTCTCTGTCTGCTTACACATGGCACGGGGGAGCCTTTGATAAATGTAGCATCTTCATGGCCACTGAAGGCCTGAGCCTGCTTCCACTGATGTCAGTGGAAAAGCACTCCCAACTAACTTGAATACGAGCAAAAACGTTGATCATGAGCAAGTTAAAGTTGACACTGAAAAGTGCTAAATTGGGTCTTTGCTTTCCACAGTATTCATAGCACTCCATAAGTATACCTTGCCTGTGAATATTCGTCTGTTTTATTATGAAATAACAGTAAAGGGCATTTTTCATTTGCCCTTTCTGCTCCACCAACCAGAGATGATGTGCAGCAAAACGTTCTTCTTGGTGACTTCCTGTTCGACGTGAGAACCTGATCTTAAAACACAGGCCATGTCTTTACATTTGTGAGGATCTTACTCACCAACTGGGCAACAAATAGACTGGTTCAGACAGTGAATGAAAAAAAACCCCTCAATCAGCTATTGGTGAGACTCGGTGGCCTTCCTTCTACCTTGATGGCAATTCATAGAATTGCTGCTGGGCTTCTGCACAGCTGTTAGTGAGGCTGCTGAGAGCCCACACCGCAGGGATGGGGTGAACTCAGAGATGTGCAATGCTCTCTGCTTCCCTTCTGACTCAAGAGATGCTGCAGGGACCAGGGGACTGGAAGAAGATGAATGCTCCCAGAAGATTTTGCCAGCCCTGGGGAATGCCTGCTAGAGATGAATACAAGCCTTGTAAAAATGCTGTGGTTTCCAAAACACACAGTAACCATGCTGGTATGTCCTGCCCTCCCAGTACTTCCGGGGTTAGGCCAGAAGTGAAGGAGTATAGGGACAGGTCAAGGAGGAGAACCTGGGCTCTGAGATGTGAGACCGAGATGATGGGAGTCCCTGTGTAAGCTGAAATGGGGCAATAAAACAGGAACAAGGCATGAAGATGGTATGGTTGGGGCAGCAGTAACAGGAAACACACAGTAATAAAGAGGTATTACACTGAGAGTTTGGGGGAAGGCTGTGACTGCCACAGCAGGTTGGCTTGAGAGAAAGCAAATTCCTTTCACTGCATCCCTACTCCACGAGAATGGAAAGAAAGAGAGAAATAGGCATAACTCAGAACTTAGAGGGCAACCCAAATTTCCCAAACCCTGGAGACTCCTCTCTAGGTGTCCAAAGCAGCTGAGAAGGATGCTGTGGGATGCGGCAGGCGCTGTGGATGCACAGCCACCAGGTGTCCCCACCAGACCAGGCAAGGAGATGTGCTCTGGGGGCTGCATCAGCCCCTCTGGCTCTGAGGGAAAACGGTCCCAGCACTTCAGCCTGGATTAACAGGCCAGGTTCCATTAGACTCCTCCTATTTCAAACCTGTCTTACACTTAATAAAATGACCCACAGCCTCTTTATGTCCATATGACACTGGAATGACTGTGCTCATAAGACCCACCTAGAACTTATCTCTTTTGGGCTGCTGTCCTTGTCCTCTGTAATAAATTGCTACGATCACATTGTGAGTCTGTTTGACTCCAGATTTTATTGTATTTTTGAAGCTATGCTTACTCACCTCATTGGAATGAGTCCTGTTTTGGTGCTTGGCCCTGTCGGATGCGTTGGAGAAAGCTTTGTTGCAGCCTTCGTGTTCACACACATATGGTTTCTCTCCAGTGTGAGATCTCAAGTGCGTTTTCAAGTTTTCTAGTCTGGAGTAGGCCTTTGTACAACCTTCAAACTGCAGACAAGAAATAAGTCTGGATTAATTTTAGCCTTTGGATTTGCAGGAAACAGTAAAAGCTGACCCATTAAGAGCTTAGCAACTTCCCATGCCTTCATAACCTTGCCCAGTGTGATTTTGGTTTGATATATTGGCTTTTAATTTTACCCAGGCAAAACCCTGGGTTTCACAGCTCAAGTTAAAATGCTTCCAGCATTATGTAAAACCTCTCTTACAGAAGAGCACAGTATTTGTGTACGTCGTCTAAGACAGAAATGCTTTGCAAAGTCTTTAGGAGGCTAGTGGCCAGCAATAATACCCAAATGTAGGTCTGTAAGAGAAAGTACTTTTAAATAATTAAGCAAACTGAGCCCTGTTTAATAATAATGCCTTTTGGGGCTTCTTTGCACTTTAAACTTGAGGAAGCAGGCCAAATTATCCAGTGAATCCCCCTTCCTGCAGCTCCTGTCACCTGGGTGAGGTGGATAACGAAGCAGGCTCTTCTCCCAACAAATATGGCAAGAGATGCTGGAGGATCAATCCCCTGCACAGCCCCAGGCCGCCCTGTCTGAGCCCCTTTTTTACTCACAGTGCATTTGTGTGGCTTTTCCCCTGTATGTCTCCTCATGTGGACCACCAGCATATACTGGGCTTTGAATGGTTTCTGCTCCCGGGAACAGTCCAGCCATCGGCACACAAACTCTTTCTTCTCACCGTGTATATGGTCATTGTTTATGTGCTGTTTGGGTAGAAGAGAGATTATAGCTTAACAGAAATGGAACATGGCCATCAGCCTTACTGTCACTTTGCACTGGAATGGCACCAAAGGCTCAGGTGTGAACCTGGATTCTGTGGTACTACAAGAGTAAGAAGATTGTCTGCGCTCCGAAGCAATCAGCAGGTTCAAGTTAGAGATCTCACTGGAAGTCCACTAAGGCCCATGAATTTGTTTCTACTGATGTCAAAAGGCTTTGGATCAGGCCTCAGGGATACAGGCTGTTAAATGGATCCCGGATAAGCTCATGCACGGCACCCTCCTGTGATTCACACTGAGTAATGCTTTCCTGGAGTCAAGCCTTACTCCAGCCTCACTCAACACAAACAAGGTTTACAATATCAGGCCTTTAAAAACATGTCCTCCAGCCTGTTATGGTATATAACAATATATTGTCATTTAGAAAAATTATTCTATTACCCGATGACCCCTCCCCACCCTGAAAAGGGAATCAGGGAACCAAAAGAAACACAAGGGTTGAAATATAGATAGATTTAATAGACTAAAACTAAATAGTTAACAGTAACACTAAAGAACCAGTATTAATCCCGATACTGATATAAGATATACAAGAATTATACTCAGCCCATTCTCTCAGCAGGGAGCTGTGCACTCCCAGCAGGGACAGCAAATGGCGGACACTGGGAGTGCAATGGCTTCAGGAGGAAGGAAAGGCCTCAGGGGTCTGGCACCTGGGCAAGGAGTTGTCTGGACTCACCGCCATCAAGGGAGAGAGAGCTACACAGCAAACTTTTCTAATTTATATTAAATGTGACATTCACGGTATGAAATAATCCTGTTGGCCAGCTTGGGTCAAATGCCCAAGCCTTGTTCCTCCTTGTCCCTGCACCTGGTGAGGTTCGAAAACACTAACCTTGAATCCCACACAGCCTGGCTGGCTATAGAGTAAATATTTTCACAAATTCAGACACTAGAGTCTTCTAGAAGTGCAATTTTCCCCAGTATTAGAAGAAAAGTTAGTCCTGTGTCTCTCAACCCAGGACACAGCCTTAAAAAAAAACCACACACAGAACTGCTAAACCACATTTCCACCAAAATTTTAGCTCACCGTATTTTCTTTCAGTAAATGTACGTGTTGTGGCAGCAGAAACAAAGCCCTACCCATCGCAGTAACAAAAAACTTTGAACACAGAAGCATCCAACAAACATTATGGTTGGACTAGATGATCTTAAAGGTCCCTTCCAACCTAGACAATTCTATGATTCTATCCATCAAGCCAGCTTTTGCCATTGCCAAGTATGGCTCTATTTCAAAGTCTCCTGGAGAGACACCTGCCCAAGGCCTGTTGACATAGATGCACACGTCCTGCTGTGGTCACTGTCACCTGGGTGAGTGTCTACAGAGAGGAGCTGGGGCTGTCTTACCTTTTACTTTTCCAGAAAAGTAGCTTGTTATGTACCCTCCCCTAAGATCCTGTTCAGCAGAGCATTTAAACATGGATTTAATTCTTGCTGGTAGTATTTCGGAGCAGAAATGGGCAATCGAGTCAGGGCCAGCCTCAAGACTGGTTTGATTTTTTGGAGGTTTGTTTGAGTTTTTTTTTTTGCACAGCTTCAGAAAACAACAAAAGCATTTTACACCCGGACTTTCAAATTTTTAGGAAGGCTGTAATTTCAGCAGGAGCTACTCGACTCATCTTCCCTGACTCTTGGAGAAAAGGAACCCTGTCTCCAAGACTTTCCCTATTGCTCTATCTCCTACCACAGCTTGCGAGCTGTGCCACTAGATGGCCACATTTCTCAGCAAATGAAGATTATTTCCATTAACGTACTAGACAAAATCCTTCCAGATTTTATAGCTGATCACAGCACAGGGGTGAAATCTGTATCTGGCTCTGTAAGTAGCCCATAGGAAAAGCCAGCCGAACAGAAACTCAGTAGTTCATACTGGAACACAAAAATAACGCCAGTCTTCTCTAAAGTCCTGAAAACAATCAGAAAACCAAATAAAATCACTTATGTTCACAATTATGTGGCATTGCCATGGCAAACAGATGTGCATTGCCTATAAAAGATGACTGCTCTTTTTCTCTTTCTGAAATTTTATTGCCATTTCTTAAAAGTTGTGATGGGGCGCAGAGCGCATGAATAGAGCAGATGTGCTGGACAACACGTAATCAGCAGGAATTTTTGTTTCAAGTACAGATCTCTAATCCATTCATACTATCCACGCCTGTACCAAAAATGTACAGATGCCTTGGGTTGTGAAATGGCATTGGAGGAGTACAACAAGGTTAATGTGCGCTCTTCTTTCCTGAATAAGAAAAAAGTCGTGAGGCAAAACTCAATGCATTATAGAAATTCTTGGCCAAGTCTTTCTGTAAACATTACAGACTGAGTTCTTTGGTTAAACCGACACGGCCAAGAGGGAAATGAAAATTGAGTGTGTGACACAGGCTTTCTATTTGATACAAAAACTTCAAGGCTGGTTCAAGCAGTTCACAAAAGCATCTCCCTTCACCTCCTGCTGTGTGGTCACTCAGGCACCATGGATGCTTTCAGAGAAATCCTCCATAGGACACTTTTTCTCTTTGTCCATGCAAATAAGCTTGCTCCTTGCCCTCCAGACCTCTAGTCTCTATCAGCATGAGCATCCTCTAAAACTGCCCTTTCTCTTGGGTGTGGAACTCCCTTCCTCTCTCCCTCTCCCAGCCCAGGCTTACTGCAGTGACTGACAAAGTTTGTCCAGGGCAGTGACTTGATCATTTACCTCTTCCCATCACTCCACTGGCTCACCAGTCAACTATCTTGTGATCATTTGCAGGTCACTGCACAACTGTGTCCCTCCATGCTGGTCTGCCCTGCTCTCTTATCCTGTCACTCCTTTCCCACTCCTTCTGCTCTTCCCACAATCAAACCCCTCATTGCTCTGATGCTCCAAGTGGCCTCCGAGAGCTCACCTGCAAAACTATTTCATTCCCATTCAATCCCTCTGAGGATCCTCAACTTCAGGTAAAGCCTAGAAGAAAAGTCCATGACATCATCTGCTAATCAGGGTGATTGCTTTTGCTCTCAGATGAGCTGTTTAGTTGCTTCTTGCAGAGGGGTGATATTGGAGCAGCCCTATAAATATGCCCAAGTACTGGAAGGCTGGTCTGGAAGAAGGCACTTGCTAGACATGAACTCAGGACAAGTAAGAGGCCAACAGCAGAAACCAGGGGTGCTCTCAGTAATTCACAGCACTTGTAGTCCTGACCAAGTAGGGCCAGATTCAAACGCTTTCACTTGCTCAAGTTATGACTTGCAAACTGGTCAGTCATCTGCTCTGGACACATGGGCAGAACTGGATAAATACAAAATAGGAACTAACTCTACAGTGGGATTTTTTATCCTTATCATTTGGCAGACCCAAGGCGCAGTATTTACAACGTGTTTAAAGGGAAGAGGGAGGTCTCACTGAGCAAAGAATGGCAATTAGAAAAGTTCAGAAGTTTGTGAACTCTGGCATTCAGGTTCTTTGGCCGAGATAATTACCTTTGGATTTTGCACGGTGTTTTTGGCTCCCCGGTCTCTATTATGAGAGGGAATGAATAGTTTTGAGCTTGTAAAACAAAGAACAGTCAGGAATAAGAGTATTATGCAAAGCAGAAGCTTTGGTACAGTACAATAAGGATTTATAGGGTTTCAATTTATAATCTGTTTGTAACCTTATTACACCCATGAAATGTCACATTCCAGGGACTAGATCAGAAGGATTTTTTTTTTCCTGGTGAAATTGAATTCTGATGCAGTTTCAGGGTGTGAAAAGGCTTTCCTTTTAATTTAGTAGGCCCAAACCTGCAAGTTTTACTTACGTTGGTAATCCTTATTACTGTAAATAGGCGCATGAAAGCCAATGATATTACTCCCTAGTGTCAGGTTTGCTAACATAAGGCTCTGAAGCACCAGCTCTGTATTATTATTAAGAATTTCTGACCTGAAAAAAAAAAAGCCCCCATTAAAAGCTGCAATTCTACTAGCTATCTCCCATTGCACACAGCTCCAAAAAGCTGCTAAACAGGGGTCATTTGCAGAATACCGGTCACTGTCATGCCACTTCAATGCTCATTACCAACCCTCAGTTTGTCCTGGCTCATTTTCTTTTGGCAAGAAGGCAAATGGCAAAAAAAGGTTGCCATTATCATCCGGCTCCAAAATATCCTAAAACGAACAGAGGGAGATGACCTAAATACTGATTTTGGTCTCAAACCACCACAGTTTTGAAGGAGGGAGCTTGGAGATGGCTTTCAATTCCAGAGCAAAAAGAGCCACCAAATTCACTAAAAATGAAGGCTGAAGTTGGCCTTGATTTCTACTGGCTTCACCTCTACTGGGGAAGCTCAAAAACTGGAGGTAACAGGGAGTTACCTGCAGTGTCCTGAAAGCATAAACACCTGCATGGTAAGAAATACTGTTTTAAAAAGGAATACCTTAAAACATATATGTTCTCACATAATCAATGCACGCCATACGTGCTGCCCCATATTGCAGCAGATGATGTGAGGTGACACTGGAGGCAGGATCTGCAATAATCTTAGTGTTCCATTTCCCTCCTCCACGTGTTTTTTAGAAGAAAGAAGTATCTCAGTGTATCCCTGCTGACTGCCTGGTACTCAATAGCCATTCAATACATAAACAAAGGCCAAATGTGCTCTCACAGTAGTCAAACAGCAGGAGGAAAGCCCCTTCATACCAGTGGAATGAAGGAACAACAGAAAAAGAATGACTGTCACCTGCAACTGAGATTGCATCTGAAAGCATTTGGTGGATAAAGCAGAAAACGTCAGGAAAAATCTCCTGATTCTACTTTCTAGCCTAGACACACTACCCTCATGTATGCTGGGAGAAAACTGGGAAGAGATCATGCTGTATAATGTGGTAAGATAGTGGCACAGTGGAAGGCCTATCACTGTGGCCAAAAATTGGTTTCATTTCAATTATGCAATGGCAAATTTAGAGTTTTATCTTCTCACTATTATTTCCCTGTACTTTAAAAATTTAAAAAGGGGGTGCTAAATAACTCCTTACTAAATCCCAGCGCTGTCATCAAGCAGAAGCAGCATTTAAGCTATCTTCTAGCACAAGGAAGTGTGGGTTAGATGGAGGGACAGTTAAATGGATTGAAAACTGGCTCAAAGACAGAACCCAGGGGGTTGTGATTAGGGACACAGAATCCAGCTGGAAGTCTGTGACAAGTGGTGTTCCCCAGGTCAGTACTGGGTCCAGTCCTCTTCAATATATTCATCAATGACCTGGACAAAGGGATGGAATGTACCCTCAGCAAGTTTGCTGA
>BJBW01008239.1:1979-62450 GCA_004320125.1 Scolopax mira
CTCAGATGCTCCCTCATAAGACTTACTCTCCAGACCCCTCACCAGCTTCGCTGCCCTTTTTTGGGCCCACTCCAGCACCTCAATGTCTTTTTTGTGGAAAAGGGCCAAAAAGTGGATACTACACTTGAGATGAGGCCTCACCAGTGCCCAGTACCAGACAATTACCTCCCACGTCCTACTCACCACACTGTTCTTGATACAAATCAGGATGCTGTTGGCCTTTTTGGCTACCTGGGCACACTGCTGGCTCATGTTCAGCTGACAGTCGAACAACACCCCCAGGTCCTTTTCTGCCAGGCAGCTCCATCCACTCTGCCCCCAGCCTGAAGCGATACCTGGGGTTGGTGTGACCCAAGGGCAGGACCCAGCACTTGGCCTTATTGAACCTCATTCTCTTGGTCTCAGCCCATCCAGCCAGCCTGTCCAGATCCCTCTGCAAAGCCCTCTCTACCCTCCAGCAGGTTGACACTGCCACCCAGCTTGGTGTCATCTGCAAATTTGCAGAGGGTGCACTCGATCCCCTTGTCCAGATCATTTATAAAAAGAACGGGTCCCAGTACCGAGCCCTGTGGGACACCACTTGTGACTGACCGCCAACTGGATTTGACTCCATTCACCACCACTCTCTGGGCCCGGCCGTCCAGCCAGTTTTTAACCCAGTGGAGAGTATTCCCATCTAAGCCATGAGCAGGTAGTTTCTCCAGGAGAATACTGTGGGACACTGTATTGAAGCCTTGATGAAGTCCAGGTAAACAACATCCACAGCCTTTCCTTCATCCACTAGGCGGGTCACTTTATTATAGAAGGAGATCAGGTTTGCCAAGGAGGACCTGCCCCTCATGACCCTGTACTGGCTGGGCCCAATCACCTGGGTGTCCTTGATGTGCTGCATAATGGCCCTCAGGATGGTCTGTTCCATGACCTTCCCAGGCACCAAGGTCAGACTAACAGGCCTGTAGTTCCCAGGAACTACAAAAATTTATAGGTATGCATAAAATGGCTAAGATTACTTAAGTTAGAGAGAAAAGCTCTTTGCTCATCATCGCTTCTCTCAGTATCTCCCTCACTATCAGTATGAATACATCATAATGAAGTAGAGAGTACCCTTCAATAAGGGGACTGGAGGCTACATTCAAGATGTTATAAATACTTGTCTCAAATGATCATACACACAAGGAACATAGTGTGTGACCAGCTAATTAAAAAAGCTGTATTATAAATGCAAATTCACTTTAAATAAAAACAAAATACAAAAACTAAGTTTAACCACGGTACCTAAACATGTAACTAATATAATCTTCATCTGGAACTACAATGAACATGGATAGTCTTTCATTTTCTGCTATTTGTTTGGCAAATTCCTTCATTCTTTTACCTTTGTCATGAATGCGTTTGACAACAGATACTTGGCTGAGAAGCTGGAAATCTAACTGTAAGTACTGCTGTAAGAGGTAACAGACAGCATCCTAATCCTTCAACAACACAGGATTCCAGCTTTACAGTGCAATAGCCTCTGAGATCTCATCTCATCTTATCCTTTGTGCTTATCACTGCATTGTACTGTTTCAGGACTGCGCATTCCTTCCTGAAGCCAAATTGTCTAAAGATGACAGTTTTGTTTCATCTGTAAACTAAAACCAGCAGAGATCCTGGTCCTTTGTCTTTCAGTATAATAGAAGCACCCACTTAAGTCATCATGACAGACCTTACTTTTCCTTTACTGCTAAAAGGTTGCACTCTACTTGGTGGTTAGGTTGCAAACACCCATGAGCACATACAAACACACACATTTGAAAGTAAAAAAGCAGCTAGACAAATACCAGATGAGTTTTCTATTGTTGCCAAATAAAGTTTCATTTTCTAGTGGACAACTTGAAGTGAAAGTAGAAAGAACAAAACAGTCATCCACCTTATATGCCAAATAAGAATACGGCGAGTCCAATTGCTGCCTTCCTTCTAATTCCACTTCCAAAGTTATTCCTAGAATTTCTCCTGCTAGAGAGCAGATTTTGTAACAATTGCCACTGACAGTCAAGAAGGTGCTTCTTGCTGCCATCTTAGGAATGTCAGCCCTCTAATGTTTGCCAGCATTTTTTTAAAAAGTGGTTAACACACCAACATTTTTGCCACTGAAGCAATCAGATCTAAGTACAGAGGAAAAGCAAAACCTCCATGATGTGCCAGGGTTGATATTAGAACAGCTGAATCTTCGAAGCCCCAAACACTCAAAGATCTGCTAAGCTTGGGGGTAGAATCAGTGAAGCATTTGTCTGTGCTTCCCCTTCAGGCAAGTTGCAAAGAAATCTTTCTAAGCACCTTTCCTCACTACCCCAGGTTTACCAGTGACAGGAAATGGTCTCTGATGCTCAAGTGTCTGCAGTCATCCCAAGATTAGGCGGCTAAGTAATAAATTCAGAGTTCATGACTACTGCCCAGTGATGTTAGGCACCCATCACAGCAACTTATGCCTGAAAAAAGCTCTTGAAATATTAGTAAAGCATTTGTTTAACGTTTCAGAACAATTTCACTTTTTTGTGTGCCAAGATACATTACAGCTGGCTACTTGTTTCCAATTAATCTTTAGGGTGTCTAACAATCTCTGTTTGTAGCATGTTTGTCTGATGTCTCCAGTATGTCTAAGATCTAATTACAAGTTGCATATAGAGGTTCATACATGAAAGTAATAAAAGTCCCAAGTCTAACAATAAATATAACATTATTTCAGAAGGTGCAGGAACACTGAGGCAGGTATATACACTATACATAAAAGCAGCATAACCTTTATTAAATCTTTGCTATAATCTGAGAGTGAAATTGTTCTAACTATTTCTAGATATCACGGGGACTTAATACCTTCTTCAGAATTTAAAAAAACCCAAAAAACAAACCAAGTCAATTCATAACTATGGAGCCACAACCAGCACTTTCATAACAACTTTGAACTTTGCAGTTACTCCTGACATCTTTAGTTCACTTTTCTCTTGATATATAATACATACTTCTGTTTTAGGTTGTCATGCTGTGTTGGCTCTCTGAGTCTTGTATATATTGTATACTGCTGGCTATGAAGTCATGCTAAGATTGTGAAATACATCAAAGCAAGGACATTCAAAGTTTCTTCAGGCATTCTCATCTCATTTCCTCCTCTTCTGCCTTAGCTGCAGTTTATGTTGCACTAAATTCAGGCATGAGCCTGAGATTCTGGTAATCCATCAAAAGAATAAGATGCAGACTTTAAAGACATTTTTCAGAAGTACTGTTAGTGGGCGAACCTCAAAGGCATTGCTGAAAACACCCAGTATATTCATTAAACCTCAAGTCTTTGTGACAGTCTTTCTGGAATCAGCTGGCATCTTGCTTTTTCTTCTCCTAAGTAATATGAAATATTTCATGCTTTTGGAAATTAGAACACAGTTTTTGTGGTGGCTTTGGTTGGTTGGGTTTTTTTTTAAAGCTCAGATGAAACTCCAAGTGGCTACATCTGCCTCGATTAACATTGCTTGTGACATACATTACTTGTGAAACTTGGATATAAGTAGATATGCCAACAGAGTTAAGACTAATTTTCAGAATTGGTAACCACTCAACATTTAGATTACTACTTACAAATTTTTACAGTTAGAGTTCATATGCTGTTAAAGCAGACTTTCAGGTCATGCCACTGAACAGCCCAAGAAAGAGCTTTGGTCAAAGCTGTTCACCCACCACTGTTAAACTCTATGTTAATTTTTAAGCCTGTTTTGCTACCAGCATAAAGGAAAAAATATTATTCCCAATGAGGATGTTAATTTTTTTTTTATAGTTAACATCTAAGCTGACATCAAGTTGCTTTCAATTGCACTGTAAATTACATTCATTTTCCTAACTATTCAGCTTGTCTTAGTGTCAGAGGAAGATGAGAGGTCCCAGAGATCTCTTATTTTCAGCAGAGTTCATCTATGTTCCCCTACTTGATCAGTTTGCTGAAATACCATGTTCCTTGTCTCTACTCTCTACAGTAACTCCAAACATCTTTCCCTCACAGGCTGATATCCTTTTCCTCTCAAAGCTACTCAATAACAGCTTGGATACTTCAAAGTCTGTTGCATTTCCTTTCTTTCTAATGGATCAGATCTATTCCATGAACACACTTATCTGCCAAGAAAACACACCTGTGGCTAGGACACAGTCTATGCAAATTAACAGGGTTTATCAGCACCGAAGCTTTGACGATTCTGTTCTCACAAGCGAGGTTTTGTCCAGCTCCCATGCAATGACATGAAGAGTTTACTAGTGGCACCGACACAGAATTTGGTGGAAACTGAGGAATTATTGCTGTCATACAGCAACACAATTCTCCTCTGGCTTTTAGATAGACTGAGCAGTAACGCACTCTTCCACTGCAGCTCATAACAGGATCATACAAGATAATGATACTGGTAGATCTTATCTGTTTTTTCTTTTGATGTTTTCAGATGAAATAGACATTAAAAATATTAATCTGTATCTGTATTTATGCTAAGGGCTGGCAAACCAATTCCCGCTTCAACCTTGCTGCTTTCTACCACCTGCAACTTCCCTGAACATTTGTTCCACTAAATGTTGGCTTAGCAGTTAATACTGCTTTCACTTTCTAAGCCAACAAACACCAAGTTAAAGCCATCTTATTTACTTAATTGAACAATTAAAATGAAACTGAAAAGTGCTTTTCATTCTGATAAGAATGCAATTAATTGCGTTTATTATGAATTTATTCATCATTGTACATTGAATTTACCTGAAAAAGTTTACAGACAAGTTTCCCCCAGAAGGGAAGATTCACAACACTGTTCCATTACTTCAAAAATACATGTGCATTTACTTGAGATATTTCAGGTTAGCAGCCATACTGGTAAGACAGTTTTATACTGCATCTAGCATATTTTAAAGGCTATTCTTTATATTTAGAATTCAGTGACTTAAAAGAAAGAGTGCAACAGTGGCCAGACTTTCATTGACATAATTGCTCATAAAATTTAAGAATGACAAGCTTATTTTCCTTGCAATTATGTTAAATTTATCCAGAATTCAGCTTTCAGGAACTAGATCCCTGTAAGGTACTGGCAGTGGGGTTTGGCTGGTTTAATGATTCCAAATAAAATACAAAAGGAAGAACTGTGTATGGCTTTGGGGATCTTTTTTCCCCCTCTAATTTTTTATTAAACAGATATAATCTGTGGTCTTTATAAAGTAATAAAGTTGATGGAACCACCCCACCACACTCCCACTCTGACCAGCTAACACCTCTGCTGATGCATTTTTCCCTTCTGATGTGACTTTCCAGGAAATCAAGGCAAAAATGCAAGTATAGTTCATTTTTCTCATTATGATCTTGTCTTGTCTCTCTGTTCCCCAAGGAATCAGACAGACAGAAGTGTTTCTGGGACACAGCTCCAAGATACCCTCGTGTACTATGGCATGTATGAGACACCCAGCTTTCTTCAAGGTTCACTGTTGGTCTCTACGACCCACTTAACTGGACAATTCCTATCACTGTCCTACTGGGTGGCCAAAATGACTGGACAATATTATCTTCATAAATGTTACTCTACCATATATTGACAACCAAAGCGATTTGGAGCCAGCCTAACGAGCAGCAAATCACTACCCCCTCATATGCCTCTTCTTAATGGCAGCATCAGCTCTAGTACACTCAGTCTCACGTTGCACTGGGGAGGCTATCACAGTCCTGCTCCACTTCCCAGCCATATGAACCCTGCTCTCCAGTGAAAGCAGAATTTACAACAATCCTAGCTCTCCCTTGTTCAGCAGCTGACTGCATTGGTTCTCCGTAGCAAGAGGGAACAGATCTTTTGTTTGCTTTCCAAGAGTAACATTGTACCTCGCCCGTTCTTAGGGCATTTCTCAAGATGTCCTAAAGCAATTTATCACATTATGCATTGATTGCTTTCCTAGTTTTCTATAAAAAGCCAACATCCTGTTTTAATTATGCAATACAAACAAAGGCATGGACATTTCAGAAGGGCAAGAGCATGGGGGGTGTTTGGGTTTTTAAGTTTCTTATGCTTCCCTCCTACCAACTGTTTAATAAGAAAGAACTTCAGATTTCCTATGATTTCTCCTGCATATGGTTAGAAATTATAAAAAAAAGCTAATAGAATTTGATATTCTAAAAGACAGACAAGCATAAGGAAAGGGTTTTTGTACAGTCCACTGGAATGCAGAAGAGTTTTTGCAGATTTTTTCTGAATACTAAAGTCACGTTAACTTTTCCAATTACTTTTTCCCTCTGTAAACACCAACCCATCTATTTGGATATGGCAAACAACTCCAAACCAATGTAAAACAAAGTCAAAGAGAGAACAAAGACAATCCAGTTTACATCAGATTTTGACACATCTTCCCAGCATTCTTTAGGCCAATTTAGAGAGCCACTGAAGTTCTTTGAACTATAGATGGAACAGGGAATTGCATGAAGCAAGCAAATATGAATAAGTACTTGCATGAACCAAGCATTGGCAGATAGCTCACAGACAGCTATCCCTGAATTGATCTACTCCAAGCAGCAACAATTTCCAACAACTTCCCTGCCATATAAAGCATTAGAATCAAAAAGGCATTCCCTGCCATTTAAAAAGGCTGTAAGTCACCCACAATCCTGATTTATAAATAGTGTCAATAAACAATAACTGCCACAATTCAATGTGTTGAAACATGCAAATATTTACTTTGTAAGGGATAAAGGCAGCCAAAGCTATAATCTAACAGCACATACTTTGTGGAGAAATATATACTCTACTGATAAAGGTATCCTTCAAGTTGTATCCTAAAATTAAGTATCTATATAGTTGTCTTGTTCATAAAGAATCAGGATACGTTTTGGTTTTACTAAGAAGCAGCCTCCAATACAAGCAAAAATCACCTTCTATTGATATATGTTTAAGCACTGTGCTAAACCATCCCTTCATCCACAAGTGCCAGCAATAGGATTGTTTGATGTGTTGCACCTAGAGCAAAACTTGGGGTTAGAAGAGAAAAGAAAAGAGCAATAGCAGTTTTTGGAAGTTAGTACTAGATCCATATGTAGAGAAGACCAGCAGGAAGATAAATACACCTTAATAAATACTTGAGAACCAGGAAATTACAGAGCCTGTGACTTTATCATACCTGTGCCTTCTCTGAAGCCTTGAAAGGAGATAAGGTTTCCTTGTGATGCTTTTTACTTTTCAATTTAAAAAGTCCTTGGGGCTGTTGGTTCAGTGCCTGGAATTACCCTGAATCCAGTAAAAAAAAATGAAGGAGACAGTGCCTCGGTGACATAATCTGAGGACTAAAGCTCATAAACTGTCCTCAATACTACAAAAAAAAAAGAAAGTGCCCACTGGAGAATGCATTTTTGCAACTTCCATTCCTGTTTCAAAGAAATTAAATTCGATCAAGCACCAACTCACAGGCAAAAGGTTCCTGTAAACTTGTATGAGTCCCTACCACCTCAGCTGTAAGACTACTTGCTTGCAATCACAGTCTAAAAATCAAAATGAAGAGTGCAGAATATACAGAAAGAAACCCAAAACAATAACAACCAAAAAATGCAACAAAGCAAGCCTGAAGACAACATTTAAAGTTTGAAATCTCATAGAAATTCTTACATACAAAACCAAATGGTATCATAGACTACATGAAATTGAGAAATATTTCTACAAACTAAAGTCCCAAGAGTATGCCAAAATATAAATATTTTAATTACACTTGAGAGGCAAGAAGAATGCATAGATGACTCACTGGTACGAGTTTAAAAAATGGTTTCACCACTTTTTGGTTGACAACCTAGAACTCGTACCAAGAGTAAGGCCGGTCTCAGGCACACACAAATAGTGAATTCATTTCCAAAAACAGAGTGAAAAAGTAGAATTTGTTAAAAAAGTAAAACGAAGAAGTGATAAAACCCAAACAAGCAGGGATTCTTACTTAAAGTTTGAGTTCAGGTTCCTATTTTCAAAAGACTTTTTCTTCCATTTGTACTTTATTCCTTGCAGAATCAAGTGACTTGTCACAATTGGGCCCTATTGATCCATGGTAATTGTGAACTCAGACACACTAAGCAAGAAAGAGTTGCTTAAATGTAGGCTTAAACTTGAATCTTGACAGCAGAACAAAAGGAAACATAGTCAGGTTAGTGTAAACCAAGAATAAATATGCTTTCAAAACCTGTTCTCCTGTTCTCCTAACAAGGCAAGCTGCTTCTCCTTGCTAAGAACCAGAGAACAAGTCCTTGTCTGCTCTACTGACTCCATAGACATAGTCCATGCACAGGCTCTGGCTGGAGGCTACCAGCAGTTGCATAAGGTACCAGGAGTCCCAACACAAGAAGATGGCTGTGCTACCAGGAAAGTGGAGTGATGAGCAGGAAGGAAGCAGGACTATATGTATCTCAGGCACATGTGGGATCTAGCAAACTTTTAAGGACTGAATTTAGATGGTAAACAGTAAGCAAGAGGAATACAGGGCAAAGATCCACCAGTCATGTTGATATCACCCTAATAGGTAGATGAAAACTTCTGAAAAAAAGTTTTGTTACTACTGAAAGTAGCACTGGAGGCACCAGCAAACTGGATCTTGCACCTCTGCATTGCACTTCTCTAGCGTCCTTCATTTAGAAAGCTTCAGAGCATTCCCCAAGATTAACTGGATTTTCTTCACGTTTTCTTGGGTCTAGACCACACAGCCATTGCTTCTGACCTAAAAAGCACCGCCTCTTGGTGGTGGAACATTGCAACTTTTTAACCAGCATGAAGCAGCAACCCTGTACAGCCAATTATAACAGGAAAAAGACAGTAGACTATTAACATAAATCACAGTTCAGCTGGGGGAATAAGAGCAAGATTTTTGTTTCTCAAGCAACTTAGTTCTCCACTTACAAGGAAAGAGCTGTACAGGGCCTGGAGTGGGATTTGACTGAGTGGTCAGCATCTCCACTGCAAGGACTGGTGGACAGGTAGTTAAACATTAGTGACCCATGCAACCTGAAAACAGTGAAAGCTAACAGCATACACAGCTGTACCAACCAGAGCATCACCAGTTTTTGAAGGAAATTCTTATGGCTTCTTAATTAAGAAACTCTAGTCTGTCTCTGAATTCACTGTTGGGCGACCTCCTAAGGTCCCTTCTAACCTGATTGATTTTTATTAGTGTTGCCAGGGTCACGATGGTTATTACAGAGACCACTTCTATAATTTCAGCATCTCCCAAAATAAAAAGCATCTGCTTCTGCAAACTTTTGTGTCCCAGGAGGTTTCATGTCCTGGGACATGACTTACTTGGCCCTACCTTGCTTTGAGATCAGACAAGACCTCTGTATTATCATCAGGTATTTTTCTAAAGAATAGCAGCTATCACACTAGCCAAGTCAGTCCATCTTAACAAAATCCATGCCAGCATATTTGAAAGATTACATGTATTCACTCATTTAATGCAATTACTATGATGTTTTTATTGGAAAACTCTTGCATTCCTCAGATTCTCAGTGCTATTCCTTGCAAAGAGACCTACAAGTACAGAACATGGTTTTTTGTTTGTTTTTGGTTTTTTTCCACATCACCAAAATGAGTACAATCAACCCCATGAGATTTCAAGAGTCAAGGCAAAGCTACAGAAGTTGTCTGGTAAAAACCAATGGTCACTATATTTATCATACATTGGAGGGAAGGAAAAAAAAAAGAAAAAGTTGCTCTCCTGTAGTAATGGTTTGCTTAAAAACTATCAGATTACCAGATGAACTGAGGAGAAAGTTACTCACTATATTAGACCGTTGATTTATATTGTCCAAACATACACATCCAGCTAAAACATTCTATTCAACCACCATTCACCACCAACTCAGTTATAAGTGATACAGCTGTATCTACACCAGGGTTGCTGCAGAAACAGTAATATCTCCATCCTTGGGGGAGGGGGCAGAAGGAGCAGAATGAGGAAGGAAACTGACACTCAGATATTTAATAGCAGTTCAAAAATTTGTTGAGTGTGATTAGTACATTCCAGGTAACAGATTAAAATGACTTCATACTTCAGGCATCTCAGAACGTTTAAAGGATTACAATAGGTAAGTATTACTTTAAGGAAGCTCCACATGGGATCACTTATTATGAAGTCAGACCTCAAATTAAACACTTGGAAAAGAGAAATGCTTTGGTAATTTACTCTACGCCTACCTCTAAAACTCCCTGTTTCATCTTCTGCGCTGCCTGCTCGGTTCTGTGTCAAATTGTCTCCTAATGTACTCATAAGTCCTGCCTGTCTCTTGTTACTGCACAGGCGTGTGCCAGGCAGCAAGCCAGCTGGAGGCATCCATCTTGATGGCTAACCAATACCAGCTGATTCTCTGCCTCCTAGAGTTACTGTGATCCACCGAGGCAGCAGAACCACACTTTACCTCCATACTCTAATCACGAGCACACCTGCCTCACACCAGCATCAGGCACTCGCCTTCAAGCTGGTGCCATTTCATCTGGAATAAAGACCATTTCAATAGCTGGACTTACTCTCTCCACTCTAAAGTTTTCCATACAAACTTCCCTTTTTCTTTTAAATTTCCTGAAATTCTTTCTTCCTCACGAGAATGAGAAAAAAAACCCCAAACCCCACTACTTATTGGGCTGACTTATTCACATAAATTCAAAATGAACTGAATAAAAAAATAGGGAACTTTAACTATTTCCCATACATTTGTGGCATTTTAAGATTGGCACGAACAGACAAGGAGAAACTCTTTGAAAAGCACTAACATCCACACACACCTGTACAAGCTTCTTTTTGGTTTTGAGCTCTGTCACCTTCATCTCCCCAGATGCCCATGAGGGACTGAGGCCAATAAAGACTACAGCAGAAGACATTAACTGCTTTCCTATAAACAACTCAGCCACAGCATCACCACCTTCCTCTTCCCTACACATCAGCAGATACAAAACACACCATGGAGCTGCATAAGCTTGTGACTGCAAAGACCCCTTCACTCAGTACCACCAACTCCTCTGGGTTACTAAGGCTCAAGGTGAGGCATTTAACTGTATTAGGAAGGTCACCTGACAGTCCACCATACCAAAATGCATGTATAACTTAAAGCCACAGCACACACAACTTACCTCAGAGAACTGTAGAGCTTGAAGAATAAATCACTATTCTTCATGCAAACCTAAACTTGTCTCTTTATCAGGTCAAAAATCCCACACAGAGCAGACAACTTCACTCGCCCACACACATCGTCAAATAAGGGAGCAAAGCCTTCCCTTGGCATGCCAGCACCTCACAGGTACACCCCCTCTTCAGATTGCCATCACCTGCGAAGCACAGGTGGTAGGAATAAAAGCCTAAATCACCACTCAGCCACATTTTTGCTGGTTCAGAAGGGTAACAGCATCATATCAACAACGCTTTATGGCTGTAATAAATGCCTCTGTGCATGTCTCAAAACAAACCATGTATTTTCTTTCTACTGTTTTATTTGCAAGCGCATTAACAAAGCCATTTATTTAGAAGTGAAGAGAGAGGAGCCTTCCTCCCAGAGGCTTCCTCTAAAATTCTCCAACCTTTCCTTGAATCACCTGGGTGCATGATCTAAAGAAAAACATTGCAAGAAGGTTATGGTTTTCTTTGTGGGAATTGGGCCCCCTTCTCTGTCAAATCTTCTCTATTGTCTCTCCACTGTTTGGTCTTAGGGATTAGCCCAAGAGAGCAAAGATAATTAGTTGCCTTCTAACTGCACTCTAATTCCCATCCAATTTACTCAGTCTGAGCCACTTTCATTTTACTTTTCCATGCTTTCTGATGTGGAAAACTATGGTAAATTTGACATTTCCTTAAAGTGCATGTGTTGTGGGCATTGAACAACAATTCTAACAGGGTGAAGATACCACGTTATCTATAATACTCATTGCTGCTCTACGGTGACTGTGAAAACTCTGCCATAGCAGCAGAAGGGGGCGAGCACCATGTGCCCATTTCTCTGTGGTTCATGTCATATTAGAGATGCTAGACACTTCTCCTTGCTTACACGTACACAAGTGTATAAACCGTGTTAAGCTTGGCGGCTTTTTCACTGGAAGTTGTCTCCTGGAGTGACTGAGAAAGGGTATCTTTAAGATGATTGGGAACAGTCAGTGGTTTACAGCTCCAAAAAAATGAATACGGTCCATCAGGAGGCAGCAGAGATATTTCCATTGGCAATCAGGAATGCCATTAATAGCATTTTGAAAAGTACGAGTAGAACCCCTCATTACTTCAGTAATCCTGGAAGGAGGAGAAGCCAAGAAACTTCTATGTTTAAAATTTCAGTTACATAATTTCCTTCATGTTTCACAAGAGACAATTCTGTTTGCCTTTTTCCATGTAGCACGAGAGCCAAAGTTCTCCCATGCATGTCATTTCAAGTTTGTTCTCTATTTTATACCTTCATTAGTATATAACCTTTGTGGTTATATGTGGTTGTACACTACGGTCCATTGCACTGAACTATATATTCTCAGTTCTAAGACTAACAGATGAAAAAAAAGGTCATGGATCGGTTTTAAAATAAATTGTGAGTCCACAGTGAGCTGTGGACACAGACATGCAATATGCAGTTTGAATAGCAGGCACCCTATGCTCTGTTAGCAAAATTTATCTTCAGTAGCAGTTCTGCTCCTTCAAGCAAAAAACATGAGTTTTTGAAGTTACCTCTTAGCATCTATTTCTCCTTTCTTACTATCCATATGCTTATCTCATTAATAGGTATGTAATAGAGCTATACAGGCATTCTGCTGTTTCTACTTCTATTTTTAATAAATAGGGTTTTGATATGTGTTATAGCAGGAACAATGGTGGAAAATACTGCCATGGTTAGGCTGAAAACCAGTGGTGTCTGGACAGGCTTCATTTTTATGCAGAGCACCATGAAAAGACACTCAAGAAAGTGCCTCAGGAACTGAAGCCTCTCAAGGTCCCACTTCTCCAAAGACTGAGCTCCTCTTGTAATGTTATTCCTTATATAAAAGGAACAGGTGTATATCTGAAATATAGCCACCTACAGAGGGAATAAGGGCAGCAGCAGTTCCTAAAATGAAAAAATTATTGGAACAAACCCTTCTGTGTTAGTGGTTTGTCCATGTTAAAGTTCAGCAAAGCAGCAGATTTCACGCAGATGTCTTTCAATTGTACTTGCTAGGTTGTTATATAGGCCTGCACTAGCCTTCACAATTATTTTGTCCTTCAACTTCTTTGATATTGGCTCGCATCTCTCTGCCTTACCACATTTTTTCTACTGTTTTCTACTATCCCTGTGTCCTGCTCAACCAATGCCAACAGAGCTCAGGGTCTGCTTGCTTCTCCTGAATATCCTTTTGTTCCTCACGACAAAGATCCCTATAAACTATATAAGCGCCTTTTAACAAATAACCTATTGCTCACTATTTCATGGTTTGAAATTCTGAAAATTCACCTTTTCTGTCAGCAGAACTGAAACGTGACAAATGACTGCTGTCATGCCTGTACCACTTCTTTTCCAAACTTGCCTCACTCTTGAGGAATTCCTTTATTCTGAGAGCAGAAACAGGAACTTGGTCAATTACAAGGAATTTCTCTACCATCAAAATGAATGGGAGTCTTCTACCAGTATAAGTGTTTACATTCTTTTAAAAACTGCCACTTCATAATGAAGTATGACCATCCCATTAGTGGCTTCCAGTCATCCCTAAACTATGGTTCAACCTAATGTATTTACTTGACTTTTTTTTTTTTAAACAACAACAAAAGCACACTGCACTAGAACACAATGTCCTACAGGAACTGGCAGTGAAACCTGCAATCATAAAAAATCCAGCACTACATCTTGCAACATTTTTAATGAATCAGTGGATAAATATTTGGCCTGCGCATGATTTCTGCAAGCTTGAATTGACTTTTCTCACCCTATTTTCTTGTCCCTTGATGCTTTGATCTTGTGTAAAAGGAAGAATGGACCATAAAAACACTTAGACAGATATTCTGGCTTCATAGAACATGTTTTTTCCATTTTGACAGTTTTTAATAAGGTTTCTGATTTCTTGAAGAACTGTAAAAAGAGAAACTGTGATTTCCCAAAAAAAAGAAAAGAAAAAAGAAAAAACAAAAGAAGGGTATCCAAAAGAGTTATAAAAGAGATTTGAGGATATTCTAGTTAAAGTTCACCCAAACAAGTATCTCAAGATGTATGTTATGAAATGGATACAGGGTCTATAAAGAACAGCTATATTTGTACACTGAAAACAAAGGCTTTTTATACTGTCATAAAATTACACTCAGTTAAAAAGATCTACAATGAATGCAGAGAGATTTGCTGAGAGTGGTGAAGGAAAATATGAAATACATTAAACAGATATTAAACAAGACAAATAATTTTGAAGTTAGAAAATTGAAAGGTAGTTGAACTGGGAGGGAAAACACTGTGCTGATTAGAAATTGTGCAAATATTCATTTAGTTTTCTCCTAATACCATTTTTATTCTTTTTTTTCTCTGTATAGTGCCAAAATTGTCACTAGATTTTATTGCTGACTAAGCTATCAAAGACTACATAGCTGTATCAAAACTAAATTATCCATTGTGCACTAGGAAGAAAACAAACAAGATGAAAAAAATAAACATTCATGATACATAAGAAAATAATATATATACACTTTAACTTTATACTTTAACCAAACCAAGTTAAAGTATAGTTATACTTTAAGGATATATATATACTTCAACCAAACAAAACAAAACACAAACAAAAAAACCCAAAGAACCAAAACCCAATAAATTTTCCTACAGATATTCCAAATTTTCTGATTGCCAAGGTAATAGCTTTGATGAGGACCATCAAGGCAGTAAAGAAAATGTAGTTTAAGGTTTCTTCAGTTATTTCTTTTCTTACTGAGATACATTAAGAGGCACATTTCCAAACCAATAGCTTATGAAGTGCTCACACATTTGTATACTTTGCCATGATGTGATTTGATAGAGTCAAATGATCATTATAGTCTCAGAAAAAGTTCGTACCCAACACTTTCATGCAGTTTTAGTTTTCAGTTTCACAGTTTACCTTTGTCAAGAAGTTTTTAGTTTCTTGATGAAATAGTTTAGCCTCCAAGTTATGTCTGAGGGTCCTGCTTTTAATAAATGCCTTTGCAAAAGAATCTTAAGAGAGAAGAATCAGACACGCACTGTGACCCGTGGTTTTTTAAGAAGCACCAAATTTTCTCCTGATACCTACACACAACTAAAACATTATGCATTGTGCAAGACCTGTATTGATATAATCCCAACATGAAAACCATTAGGATAGCTGTTCATATCTAGCAACTGCTGATGTCCTGTCCTGGCAGGTAAGAATTCATGGATTTCAAAGGTGCAAAGCCAGCGCCTTTACCCATCGTATTATCCACCACAAAACTTCTGTGACGTGAACCATTTCCTTTGGGTCTTAAGGTGAAACATCTTAAGTTGTTCCAACAAAGACCAAATGATAATTTTTAGCAAGGAGTAAGTCAACCTCAGAACTTTAATTAGTCTTAATGAGATGCAAGGTAGGGATTGGAAGTACCAGCAGATTTAAATTTCCAGTGAGAGAAACACCAGTATTCATCAACACACAGAAGTCTCATGACGTGAACAGCAATGCTTGATTTTGTTGAATGTTCTCAGGTAAATAAAGTAGGAACGTAGGAGTATTCCTTTACTTGTGACCACCAACCAATATTAAATCCCTGACTGGGAGTGATGGAACAAAAATTTAATGAGAAAGAAGAAAAATGTTCTTTCATTGGCTTGAAAAAGCTGTGAAATTTATCTATGTTGTCTGCTATTCTCAGTTACAGAATACCAGCATTCATTGTTCTTTTGTAGACAGAATATATGACCTAAGAGAAATGAGTACTGGGGGGGGTGGGGGGAAGGAGGCACTCACATATCGTGTATTTTTATCAGTGACTAAACACTTGTCTCCCCTTTCTGGAGAAGTTTAGAAAAGTGCTGCTTTTATCCTTTCAATAAATATTTTTCTCTCTCTCAATTCAGACTATTAAAAATAATAAGAGGAATATAATACAACTTTAAATGAGAGTTTATATATCACATGCTTTATGACAACTGCTTTTATTTCACTTTAGATTAACAAAGCCTTTATGTTGAGACTTTGGAGCTGACCTTACAAAGCAGCAATGCCATTAGCCCTGAAGCACATGTTTCCCATTTAGTATTTCTGAGGTAACGTTCTTTGTGAAAGTGAGAGAAATGAGAACTCAAACTTGCAGGAAAAATAAAAGTCTGAGTGTCCTCCTTTTGAACAGAATTAAAGTCAGTTTGGACACTTGAAAATATGAAGTGAGAAGCCATAGCCTTACAAAGAGTTTCTCAATATGATCCCAAGAGTTACAATGCTCAGCTTTCCTTTAGTATGCCATAGCTCATTGTCATTTCCTCTCAAGAGGCTGAACATATTTTGCCATCTCAATTTGAAGTGAAAGGTCTCGCTTACATCAATGTTATTTCAGTTTTAACCAGCATTACTCAAGTGATTTATAAGCATACCCAACCAAGAGAGCACTGTTGTAGTTAGTTCTAGCGAATGAACCCAGCGGAGTTATTCTTGGGTACTGCAGAAAGGAATTTGATCTGCCGTGTTTGCAAGAGTCATGAGTTACTGTTATGCATGGAAATCAAACTAATCTTAATTACCGTTGCCATGTTCTAGTGGCTCAATGCAAGAGCGATGTGCTTGCTTTTTTTCTCTCAATAAACTTAACAGTGCTTACACACAAGTCTTCCATCCTGTTTTATGTAGTAACTCCATGGATTAAAACCTGGGCAGTATTCTTCAGCTACTGTCACAGTGGCTATTTTATGCTTGAAACTCTTTCTACACTCTTTTCAGTGTGTGAATCTGAAAAGCTGCAGACTAGAAAGCCTTTAAAGTTCAAGATGAACTCAAAAGAGACTGACAAATGAAGGAAAGAGCTGGACGGGCACAGTTTGGTAGCCAGTGGATGCTCTTTATATTTGCCAAAGAAAAGAAAACCTAAATGCACTGGAAAAAAGACAAAAACTGTATCATTTGGAGGAGAACCTGACAAATTCAGTGCTAAAATTCCCATCTACGACAGTGGAAGTTGGATCAAGGTTCCCGTAAACGTATGGCCTTTCGCTCAAAGTAAGTCTCCCTTCTGAAACGTGCTTCTGCAAAACCTTCCAACAGTAGTGATGTAGGATTTGCTGGAGCTGCAGTCAGGTTCCAAAGCCCAGAGACCACCCCTGCGCTGGTATCTGGGACCAGATTAGAATGGAGATATGGAACTTTACTTTTTTTTCCTCCTCCTTTTCCTTAAGAAGACAAAATATTTCTTTGCTATGTTTAAGCACTTAAATTTGTAAGTCTAATTCAAAACTGCACATTTTTCCCTTTCCTGCTGACTCAAATGAGAATTCTTGGATGCTGAGCACTTCTGAAAATTAGAGATATTAGTTAGGGGACAAGAAAATGAAAGAGCAGCCTACCCAGAGCATCTCTCTGCGACAGTCTTGCTATAAGCCTGAGAAGTTCCAGCTGCTTTTTGCCTCAACACCAACGTTACTTTTCACAGAGACCCACCAGCAGCTGCACAATACCTTCTCCTAATCTTGCAGATAGTCTGAATTTACATTCCCAATATCAGATAGAAAACCTGTGTGCCTATTTGTAAGGCTTAAAAAAAAACGTAAAACCAGGAAACCACCCATAGCCAAAAGAAACAAAAAAAACAAATCCGTGATCGTTTTAACTCCACTACGTAAAGGTGTAAAATCTCACTATTTGTTTCATCACATCCGTTTCTTCACACTTACATATTCCTTAGACTCGGGTTAGACTCCTCCAACCAATAACCAAACAGCAAAGAGTCCTTCTCCTGCGGCACCCAGTCTAACCACATCTTTCAGTTCCCAGCTTCTGCTCTACTTTGTGGTGCCTTTCCCTCACTAGTCCAACACTTTGCAGGCCCTGGGGAAAAGGACAGACATGCAACACTCCCTCCTGTCAAAGGAGGACAAGTGTCTGCACTCTTCCCTCTTCAATTTGGGCAGGGGTCCCCCTTGACTCCCCCTCCAACCTTTTTTTTTTTCTTTTAGGGTGTTTTTGTTTGTACCAGTACTGGGGAAGAAAGAATAACAAAAAAATGCTCATATGACGTTTTTGCCAAGAGATAGCTGGTGTTCCTTGGCAAAATTCCATATAAGAAATTACCCTCTGCCTGTACAGTCCCCCAGTTCCCTCTGATATATTTAACTACTTTCTCAAAACTGTTCTTTGCTGTGTTTCACTGTAGACATAGCTGGCATTTAAGCAACTCCAATGTCTAAATTTGTGCTTCAGTAAGGTTAGGTACATTCAGATCCAAGAAATCTGAAAGATGAAACACCATAAATAAGTCATTCATGTGCAAGGGCAGACTTAAGTACCCAATGTGTTTTATTCAAATTACAGTCTGAATTACCACATCATCCTTGGACTAAGGTTCCAAAAGGCTATTTTTACCACATTACAGTCCAAATCACAGTTTTCCTACCAACTTTTTGTCCACGATTAAATACAAACTGCCGGCAAATCCCCTCTTCCCTTTCTCTTTCCTCTCTTTGCTTTCTTTAATAGCTGGCTTTGTTATTAAATGTCATAAAACAGGCCAATATTTAGATATCTGTCCAGTTTTCTGTGTTTGAATTGGTCGTTTGACTTCATCGTCTTTGATGTCTAGAAAATAATCTTTCCTCTACTGTTTGTATTCAAAGGCAAAAAAAAATAATCAGTGATTCTTTTGGTGTGCTATGAATAGGCATGGACATGTTGGAACAGGAAATGCATACATACCACTACAATTAAAAAAAACAGACTAATTTGTTAGCAATTCCGTAATATTCCCCAAATGCAGAAATTCTAAACAGTGTGAAGTCATCTGCATAACTCCTCTTCTCTTTTCAGTTGCCAGGGTCCACAAGCTGAGTCTTCCATAACAGTGATTAACATGGGGAGTGAGACAGCATGCCAAATTTTGTGGGCTAACATTGAACAACGCAGCACTAGTCAGTACGATCGGTGCGTATTTCACACAACCCCTGTATCTCCCAGCTACTAAAGCCGACTCTTTTTTTTGTAGAATCCTTCCACATTATGATTTCTCATGCTATCTCAGCATGCTCTGGTAGATGTCAGCCTTTTCTGACACATCCATTTGCAAAGCCTGTCAGCTCCACATACTGCCTGTGGAACTCTGGTGCTAGTGGGAGGTTAAGAACTGCAGCTTTAAGAAGCTACTACTTCTCAGTTTTGAGAAATTGTCTATTTTATTTATTTGTGAAGTTATGTGTTTGAAGGATAGAGAAAATACAGCAAAAACACTGCTCTTGCAGCTCTTACAGAGTGAATGAAGTCTTTATCCTGCACCCTCAGCCTCCAGTGAGCACTCTCAAATGCTACCAGAAGACAATCTCTTTTATATCCAAACAGCTTTAGTGATGGTACCAAAGACGTAAGAAACCACTATGCATAGACTTCTACTTAAAAGGAAGATTTCTCCTCTACCATCTAAGTCTGTCTCTCTGTAGCAGCCTATTTAACAGGGCTTCACCATGGCCCTTCAGAGCACCCTCAGGAAGCACCAAATCTCAGCTAAGTGTTGAATTTTGACACTAGTTTGTCTTTTCTAAGGAAACTGATAATTTAGCCACTGAGTCCTGATTACATACATACTAAAGAGAGGACAGATTTATCCTTTTGGTAGAATGAGGGTTCTCAAAAAACAGTTTAAAGTCCCAAACTTGCCAGAAAATAACACCAAAGGAAGGACGGGAAGGAGTTTAAGACGCAGCTCTCTGACAGATGTTACAAACAGCACATCTTCAGCACAAATGCAGCAAATTTATATATAATCATCCACTTACTCAAATCTGAAGCAGGAAAAACAAAAACATGTTTTCTCTTTACACCAAGATTGTAAATTAAGACATGAAAATCGGGTCTTGTGAGGTTACAGAAATGCTGACAGCTGAAAGTTTTTGTTCCCGCATTTAGTTTCCGTCTTGTTTTTTTTTTTGTTTTTTTTTTTTTAAACAAATCTGTTTAAAATATTTGAGACAAATATCATTTCTAAAGAAAGAGTTATGGGTGTAGACTGAAAAAATTAGTACTCCTGGTTGCTCTTCATGGCCCTTCAATGATTGCAATGATTGTAAAATCTCAGCTGATGACAGTAGGCTAGCACTGTTTGACCTATAGGGAAGCTAATGTAAAAACATAAGCTCACTTGGGAGGTTTATTTTTTCCAATTCAAAACTAAATTTCACTTGACTCCCTGAATTAATCCTGCTGGTTGACTTAACTGGGAAACAGAAAACTTTGTTAACTTAGTGGGAATCACCATTTGGAGTCTGGTCTCAGGCTCTCCCTCATTCCTCTCTTCTGAGAAAAGGCCTATTGAGCGTCGCACGACAATAATTTAGAGCTGAGTCTCCACCAGCAGCGTTGCATTTGCATTGCACTACAGATGGAATATTCTCATCTCTCCCACAGAAGTTGTTCACAGCATGAGACCACGTTTTAAACTCCTCTCATGATTTAGTGCACTGTACTGTAAAATACACCAGGGACTTAACTATCTGGGTAAAAACCATAGTTGACTACATGAATAGGACACAATATTTCAACTTACTTTTTCAGAGTCCATAAACCTGATAGTGGGTTAGTGAGGCCACGTAATCATCAGCCTTCCCTTCTGACCCCAGTTATCCCTCTCCATTTCTTCTGGTTACTATTTGAATCTTCGTGTATCCTTAAACCCTTAAAATTTCCAGCCTTTAAGTTTTCATGACTTACCCAGGTAAGGTGTGACACTGGGAGGAACTGGGTTCACACCTCCTGTGTGCTGTATGGAGTGCTAGACCTGGGGCTCTTTGTATCTGCAGACACTCAGCAGAAGACTTGCGCTGCGTGTAGCTGATGAAGTTTGCCAAGCAGTGACCTAACAACCATGGAGGAACCCAGGGAAAAATCCAAACCCACAACTTCTCAGCCCTCTGGGCTGTATCTGAAGCCCAAGGGTGTCTTCCACTGCTCCTAGTTATGTCAGGGCTTACTGGGATTAGGCTTGAGTTCTGCAGTGTTTGTACAGACTTTTATTTCTCTTGTCTATACCTATAAAACACTAATTTCGAGAGAACAAGCAGTGATGCAGCTCTGTATCTCACATCAACAACAGGCAGATTTCCAGCCATTAACTAAGGTGACAGCCCTGAAAGATCCTAGATGCATTCCCCAAATTATAGAGGTACTACATTCCTGAACACTGTACATTATAGAAGCCACAACACACACAGCAGCGAAAAGAGGAAGCATTATGATTTCTTAAATCCTTTCCACTCGGAAAGGCAGGTGGAGATTTTTGCCCCTTTTGTCCCCTCATGCAGAAAGGATACAGATTTAAAAAGCTCCAACTTCACAGTATTTTGTGACAGTAAATATTGGAAAGTTAAAGCGTTGGGGTTAATTACCAAGTCTAGCGCTTACAATCCCAAACCAGCTTTGTAACCATAGACTTTACACCCTTTTCTTATACATACTAGTCAGAATTTTAATAAACCATCTACAGCAATTCCACTTTTCTAAATAATTGTGTTGCCAAAGCAAGCCACGCTGGCTTGTAAGACATTTTTTACAGCACAATTTTTGCATTGCATGTTCAATGGCTTGACATCATTAAATACATTGGAAGAAGTACTCAGGTTGAGCTTGTTTGCAGTGTTTTAAAACATAAAAAGCAGGTGTTCAGGCTTGATGTCCTCAAACTATCATGATTATCAAAACCAAGGAAATGTAGTATTTCTAATTAGTATTCTTCTTTCTTAAATTCCTCTTTGCAATTGAGCATATTGCCTTTAAAGTGTAGGTATATGAAAAGAAAACAGGAAAGATTCCTAACTAGAATTAAACATAAAAAATATCAAGTTGTTAGTTATTGGGTATTTTAAGAGACACCCACAAGATGTGTTTTATCCACAAAAATACAAACACCCTGCAAAACCTGGAAAATAAGAAAATGAAAGAACAGAGTACTAAATCTGTCCTGAGTACACATGGATATCCATGTTATTGATTAGAAAGGTGTCATTTTTGCATCCTTGAATTCAAACTACGTACACTCTGTGTTCCTGAGATTCCATGAAATATCTCCTAAGGATTCGAGCACGTAAGAGTAGCAGTGTGACCAGTACAACCCTGTGTAACAGTACCAGAGCAACTTCTGTGGTTATTAGTATTTCAATGGTTATAACCTCTGCAGGCATCATGGAAACATTTTTAGAAAGTGTGTCTTAAGTCATTTGGAACTCTATGGAGCATTCATAATAAAAATACCTTTTTTTTTCTTTAATGCAATCAAAGCTGTTATTGCCCTACAGAAAACTGTTGCCTTCAGCTAATGCAATCCCACTACACACCTTCAAAAGAGATGAATACTCCCCATACTATTTATACGAGGAAACCGAAAAATTGTGCAGCTTCTCAGAACAAGGGAATGAGTATGACAGAAATAGCAGCCAGGTCCGTGTTTCCTGAGCTTCCAGGTATGTTCTCCACTCACAGGACTTTGGGCAAAATGCTTTTATACACATGGATGAATTTTGAGTGCAATCCCAAGAAGATGAACGAGTATGATACCCTGACTCATGCTGTTACAACTGAATACGTACAGGCCCAGCCACAGGGTTCATCCAGCTAACTACGTCTAAGGGAACGTCTTCTGGTTATTTTTTCTTTCCCAAATACCTTTTGAAATCAACTGATTATGATTTTGGGGTTTTTTTGCCTTTTTTTTTAACTACTGTTTATATATGTATACTCTAGCTTGCAATATCACCTTTATTTCTTTGGATATTTTGCATATTTCACATTAACAGACACAAACATGTCAACCTTGTGGCAAAGTCTTATGGCCAAACCTGCTCACTAGTGACTTATGTCCAACATTTACACTACAGAAAACATATCCGGGTAACATGGATGAAAACAAGACACTAAATATCTCTAAGCTATCTGCTCAAGAGACCGTATAGTACAATATCATATATTAAAATTATTCCTTGCATAGTGGAAAAAAAAATAATAATGATATGCAGCCATGGGGAAAATCATTAGTTAAAGTGGAGAAGGTGGGGGTTAGTACAAGAATTAAGAAACTGGCAGCCTGTGACAGTAATTGTGAAATGCCTGATTCTACAATGCAGCCCCAGCATTTTGAAAAGTCATGTGAGACCAAACCAGAAACCAAGACCCTGTGCTCCTGTGGCTTGCTCTGCAACAAGCACTGAGAGGCAGAGTGCTTAGAAGAATATCCCTCCTGCCAGCTGAAAACACACAATACTTCCACGGCAGCGACTTACCAGAGCAGCATGTCAAAGATACTGATTTCTAATTTGAAGTTGTCTGTTATTTTCAGAGGACAAAGGAAAAGGACACCTTGTAGATCTTGGCGGTTCAGTGGGAGAACTGAGAGAAAAATAAAAGTCTGGCTGATGTTCTCACTGTGCTGATAGTTTTGCTCAATCTCCTTTTAAACACAAGGCAGGTCCTTGATCTGCCCTTCTCCCAGCCCTGAACCCATAATCTGCTGTTAAGAAGCCCAATGGGAACCTGAGGAGCTGGTTCCACTATTGTACAAGCAGATATTGTGAGAAAGCTGGTGCAATTAATTGCAGTGTTAGTCTGCAGCTATACCCCACCTCCTTCCCTTAGCAATGCAAATGTAGTAGCATATAACCTACACAGCCACCTATACTGCAAAGAGAAACACAAATGCTGATAATTGCTTACTTCTGTTCAAATATACTAAAGATTGGACTAAGCAAAGTAAAAAAAAAAAATAATCTGTTTTAAGGAAACATTAGCATGGTTTATGTGTGTGTTCCTTTAGGATCAGCACAGAATTTTTTGTTGTGAATGCAGTCCAAGAGGAGCAGAGCATCACTAGATCTATCCTATCACTCTCAGCTGTGATGTGCCTGGTCTTTCTTAAAAATTACACATCTAACAGAACTGAAGGCACATGGAGAGAGAACACGGACTGCATATCTGCCTGGATTTCTCATGTTGTTTGGGAAGTCTAAGAGCCCGCCTCCATGTGTGGCAATCCATAAAATGGCCTCACTGGATTTTTTCTAAGTAAGAGAAATTCATCAAAGCACATCTTAAATTACTTACGATGGCATCATCTTGGGCTAAAATGAGAGTCCGCATGAGGAAAGAAGCTGTAAGGGATGGGATGGCGTGGGAACTGAGAGATGACACATGGTAAGAGATGCCATGTGCCTACAGAGAAACTAGAGAAACTTGGCTATGTCAGTTTACAAGATCTACCCTGCTTGCTATACCCTAACAAGTATAATGGCAAACTTGTTTGGGGTATGTAAATAACAACTGAGTGATCACAGGGACTACAATGGAACAGCAGCTGACACAGTAACGTGACTAAGGCACTGCAACTCCAGTTAACCCTCTAGATACATACAAATCCAACAGTTACTTGCAAATTATTTTAGCCTTGGTTTTTCAAGGGCAACTGAAGCAGGTGATACCCAAATGCCGCTTATTTTCAACTAGGTTAGGGGCCTTACTTCCTTAGTTTCTTGACAATTACTCACTAGACTTGCTTGGTATTTCTATGGGAACAGTATAAAGGCTTCCTTTATCAGGAAGCCTTCTTGCCTGCCAACCTGTAATAGGCTCAGTTTTAGTTTCTTCTTTGCCATTTCAAAATAAAGTTATATAAAACCAAAGAAAACAACAACAAAATATAGTTCACCCACTGGCAGTGAGCAATGCTAAAAAGCATCCAAGGCAGTTTTCTTGTAGTCTGTACTTGTTCTTTGCAAATTCATACTCTGACAATAGATTATTTTAAGCTGTCATATCCAAAGCCCTATAATAATTGTCACAAACTCAGCTTAAAAGCCAGTGAAAACAAATGTCTTAATTAGAAAAAGAATCATATAAAGGACAGTAAAATCATACTTCCAGTTTCTTAACTGCTACCTTTCTGTTACTGCTGTTGAAACTCATTAAGGCGTTACACTGTCTGTGTTTTTTATATAAAGTAAAAAAAGTTTCTTGTGATAACAGAGGGAGAAATGCTTTTTACATTTCTTATTTCAGGAGACGCTTGAAGATTCCTGTAATTATTCTGCATTTTCTAACGCTTTAGTTCATTTCTGACACAGTATTTTATTTCAGCATAGGGCTCCAGAGCAAAGGGACCCCAACTGAGTTTTACAATACCTGTGGAGCAGGCTGATACTGCCACCTTGGGGAGGACTCTTTCCACGTACTATGAGGAGCCCACGCAAGTATCACATAAATCAGTTTAATTTTTTCTCTGTCATATCCTCCCAGGAAGACAACTTCTTTGAATCCTCTGCCTCTGCTCTTCTAAGACCTTCCAGATGTGTCGCAACTCGGACTCTATTACACTGATAGTAATATTGGAAATAAAAGCCTTTTTTTGTTGGGAAGATTTTTATCCGAGTGTTAGATAATGTTTAAGTAGTGCCTTATTTACACTACTCTTAATTTTACAGCCATCTTGCCAGCATAAAAGCCCTGTTCTGCATCCAGCTAGGCAATACATATTTTGCTCCTCTGCTTGTGGAATCCCAGCTTTCTTGGTAGTCTAAATCTCTGTCCATGCACAGCTTAAATTATCTCCTCACCAGGCTACCGGCTGAGTTGGATGCAACTGCCAGGATCTATGCTGCCTCAGATGTCATGAGCGGCATCACTCTGCACAGGAACAGATGAAAAGTACAGAGCTGGACTGGGAAGTCTTAACCAAAGTCAAGACTTCTAGGGAAATTGAAGGAAGCATCTGGATTTTATCTTCACAATATCCATAGTTTTACCAGACTCAGCTACCTTTTTGGTCTGAAGTGAGTCACTCTGCATCCAGTGGTCTTTGAGTTTGTATCCACTAGCAAATGAAGGAACCTTGCTATACACTTTATATATAAATATTCCTTGAGACAAAGGCTGTGCACAGCATTGAGCCACAAGGATTTTCACAGTGGAAACTATCAGTCATTGCCTCAGCTAGACATACGATAAAGAAAGGATCTCTCACCAGAAAAGGCAGGCTTGAGAGCAGTGAAAAGCAGTTTGAAAGCAACTAAATGTCTATGTACTCTTAAAAACACACAGCAATGGAATTAATGTGCAGCCTTCTACAGCCAAGTAATGCAAAAGATGAACTAATTCACAATGAATCATGTGAATTTACATGAGGAGACTGTGAAGGCATCATTAGCTCCTACCTTCTGCCAAAGCACCGGCAGGAGACAACAGGCTTCTAGAGGAACCGAAGTCTTGCTCCACCACTGTGGCTGGCAGGAACTGCTCTGGTACTGTAGGAAACCAGTACTTACAGGCTTCCACACAGAGCTACGTTTTGGATGACAATGTTGTCCCCAGCAGGGCTGGGCTCTTCCCCTTCCTGCTACCACAGGCAGTCTCCATACCAGAGTCTTGTTCTCACTGTAGTGATATGTATCTTAACACCCTTGGAGTAAACACGTGCCTCCCCCCACCCTGGATTTACACTCAGAGAAGTGGCTGATCTAAACCTCTCCTTATGAACGGACAAGAAGGGCTCACTCCACTTTTTAGTTCTATTACTAAAACCTGGTCATTAAAGCACAAATTTATATTCATTTTCCATGAAGGCACAGAAGTTCAAATCAGTTGCTTTCCCGCCTGTGGGAAATTGCCTAAAAAGTGACAGGTCCTTTCTGGAAAATCCTTTTATCCCTCGTTTCAATGCTGCTGTAGCATGGCAAAGAATGATGCTTGCAAGAGAAATGCATCAAGCTGTTGAGCTAAGAGCTAATGCACATGATGGCAGTGGTGCAAGCCTTCAGTTTTCTTCTTGATTCACAAACCATTTCTGCATTTTAATCCATATTTTGATTATTTTAATCCATCTTTCTTAGGCAAACAGCTTTACATCTGCATATGCTTTACATTGCGCTTTGAAAATATTGAAATTACTAATTCATTGCAGTAATAAGAGAAAGTGCATATGCTCTTCACATGCATATATATGAATACACATTCAACAACATGCAACTCGAAGTAATCCCCAGTACCTCCATCATCACTCTCACATTGAAGTGCTGGTAGAACTCAACTAACTTTCAAAAATATCAACTTCATACAATCACTAAAGCCATTGCAAAAACTGTATCTGCAGCTAAATTGCAAAAAATCAAGTGTCAATTACTGGAGAAACATATCCAATTGAATGAGGATCTATCAGCTTAACCAGATTCATGTGTACGTAACAGTCTCAGCACAGTACGTTGCTGCTGTTAGTTTCAAAGTCCACATACAGACTTCTTTTTATACTGCACATGTGGTTTATGAATGAAATAGGAATTTTATGGGAAAATAAGGTAAGTGACCTAATATGAAATTAATCTAACTATTTAAGTGTAGGCTGCTTACCGGAGAAAAAAACACCAAAAAACCAAAAAACCAAACCCTTGATCGTGATTCAACAAAAGAATGTGCAAATGCATAATGCATGACCACCATGTCATATTATTATGCTACAGAAAAAGAATACAATGTATATCTAAACTGCTGAATAACTGATGACATTTCATAAGGTGTCTATTTTCAAAAGTATTCTGAAAGAAAGAGAAAAAAAAGGAAATTGATCATTGAAAAATCCACTATGAATTCAGTAAGGAAGGTCATGTATAGCATTCAATGTTGCCTGTAACAAAATTAGTATGTTAATAGCTCTTGCATGTTTTGCTTTGTACTTTGAAAGTTATTTTGAAAGATTGATTTGGGCATTGATTTAATAAGGGAGAAATCTTGAGCTGCACATGCAAGTATCTAAATAAATTAATCATAAGAAGTCCTTTTCAAAAATTAGCCACAATCTCTCTAGCACCTAAACATTATATCTTAAAAAGTAAATAAACAAAATCTTTCTGAAGTTTAGGTCTCACAGATACATATTTACCGATACGATTTTCCATCTGAAACACCTCTTAATTTATTTAATCAGCCAGTTGTCCTGTTAGACGAATGTGCACCAAAACCCCTTCAGATACTGGATTACAGAAAAATTCAAAGAGAATGAGAGGGCTTATTTATGAACAATTACAGTAACTGGCAATCATACTTACCCAGCTCCCCTCTCCATCCAGCAGTCTAAGCTTTCCTTTTCCACTAACTGTGCCATAAATCAGAAAGTTTGTAAAGCATACATTTCCAGCCTCAATTTCGCATGGGGTTAAGAACCTGCATTGGTTATTTCAGCTCTTCTTTGTTGTTTATAAGGCCTTTGTAAGTCACACTTCTATTTATCTGTGTCAGAAAGCCCTTTTGGATTACTATTTCAACTTTAGTGGTAGCTGACGGTAAGACATATTCTAAACTGTTTTCTGCTGTGAAAAAGTGCTCCTTTAAAATCTGCTTCTCCCCGATTATCCACTTTTTCCTAAAAACAAGATTTACTTCCTGAAGCATGGTCACTTAATAACAGCAGCACATATTTGCCACCATTCTTGTCTTCCTCCCCTAGCTTTCCTTCCTTTTCATAATCAGCTCTCCCTACAGGCATGGAGAAAGCTTGAGCTGCACGTGGTTGTTTCCCAGCTCCTGCCTTCCCTTCCTTCTCCGTTGCCTCTCCTTAGCTTTATCTGCTTTACTTGTTCCTAAAGTCTTCTTACATCTGATATTTACCCAGCTATTCTGTTTCTGCCAGCATAGGAGTCCAGCCTTTTAGGCTGCTCTTGTACCTGTGACACCTTCCATGGGGTCTTGTTATTTCTAAGCAGCAGACTGGTAGGACAGTGAAGACCTGGATGAGACAGAGGTGTACGTGTTCTCTGTCTACACCACACACTCCTGAAAACATTTCAGGCAGGGAAGGGCAGTCAAAAGACATTGAATTTTCTAAGTTTCAGTGGACTTTTTAATATTTTTTTTTTAAAGTTATCTGAAGTGGTTCATTTTACTTGTTCTTCGCTTAATGACAGGCCTATGCATTAAAAAAGTAGACAATGGCAGACAGGAATGAGATGACCATCAACCTTGTTGTCCTGGGAAGAACTCAGACTGGCAAAAGCGCCGCTGGGAACAGCCTCCTGGGCAGCTGGGACTTTGAGAGCCATCGCTCCCCAAGCTCCGTGACCACAGGCTGCAGCCTCGGGCACAGCTGCCGCGTTTTGGGGATTCTACCAAGAAACGGCTGTGAGTTCGCTCTCTGGTTCGAGTCCTGGACACTCCAAGCTCCCCCCAGAGCGGTCTGAGCAAAGAGCCCGTGAGGGAGGCAGCAGGATCAGTCCTGGCTCACCACTTTGGGGAGGAAGGCCTGCATCTGGCTCTCGCTCCTCAGAGCCGACGTGCCGCTGTGTCCAGATGAAGGCGATCACACAGTTCAGTTCATCCAGGTAACAAAGAAATAAATGGAAGTCTCTGCCCTTTACGGCAACTCTTTCGGCTTCAGGTGGCAATAGCTATGGAAGAGTTGACTCCCCAACTGAGCCAAAGCAGTGCAGCTGCAAACAGAAACCCACCAGTCACATCTCCACCACCAGGCACCACAGCTGCTAACCCAGAGAGGAGAGAAGCAAGAGCTGCTCTCTTTTGTACGTGGGCTTGGCATGAATGAAGCTTTTCTCAAAACTTTTCTCACAGAAATTACAGTTAATGCTTTCTCAAGACAGATCTAGTTTGTTGAAGAGAAATCCTATTTAAAGCAAAGCCAGGCTACCTCCCTCTCCTGCGCTCTGTAAGGACCAAAGCAGAGACACGGGGCCAAAATCACACAGAAGAGGTGACTGATCGATGGCAAAGATATTTAGCCCTATCCTGCCCTGTCACTACAGCTGTACCTCTTCAAGTAAAAAATAACTAGAAAGTTACCATCATTTTCCTTAGCCAGAGTAAATTTTCTAGCATAACTGCCTTGAAGCAACTATTTTGCAGCTTCTGAGGAAAAAAAAAACCCATAAATTTGCAAGTAGGTAAGATACGTGGGGAGGGACATTGAAAATGAATGACTTTCTTTTCAGTTGGAGACCTCTCATTACCATGCACACGCATCTTTGAAGAAAGGTGGGGGGGAAGTAAACAGATATTGCTCAGTCTCTCTACTGATCCGATTCAGAAGTCAGCTTTCTATGACTTACAAAGAAGCAAAATGTTTTATTTATTGTCAAAGTCTGCACCTCGCACCTGGCAGCTGTCTTACACTAAGGAACTTTATAAAACTCTTTAGGATTGGGAGGGACTTGTGGTTCATCAAGGCTTATCACCTGCTGTAACTGATACTATCTAAATATATAATACATATGTAGTTAAAAAAAAAATACTGATATATCAATAGAAAAGTAGATTTCAAAATGCATTTGATTGCTTCTCCTGTTCTTTCCTATTACTCTTTATTGTTAGGCTGCTCCTCACTTTTCTCATAGTTCGAAAGTTGGTTCTAATTTCAAGACACCTTTCCCCATGGTCAGTTTACATATATTTGTTTTCAGTGTTACCGTTTTTCCTTATAAAGTTCTTTCTGTATATACGTGTTGTGGTCTTTAAGAGAAAGCAGTATTTACTTAAAATATTTTTACTCTAAGCCAATGACAAAATCATCACACTTCTAGTTTGAGACTCTTTTGGATCAAGTCCATATGGGCATTAAAAGCCTAAGAGACACCACTATGCTTTTTCTCTTTGAATGGAGCTTTAAAACCCTTACTGGAAGAGAAGTAAAGCATGTTTAAAAATAATCAGAAAGCAACACTTAATTCTACTTTATGATTACAACTGGCTCTCCGCTTAGATAACGGGTTTGCTTTTTATTTATTTTTCCCTTAAAAGACCAGATGCTGTGATTTCATCATCCACAAAGAAAAAGGGCAGGAGAGCTGCCTGGGTGCCAGGAATATGAAGAGTATTGGTTATATTTCACTACGTCATCCCAAGAAGACATTAGCACGAAGACTACTCTCCCAATCAGGGGTTTACACAATTATCCTCTGTGAATTAGGGATGGCATAGCAATGAAGACGGCATATTGCTAGACGACTACTACATTTAAATCACTCTGGATTTTTATTTCAATAATATAGCCTAATGAATTGAGAGTGGCAGATAGTGGTTCCAGAACTAACATTAGCATTGACTTTGAGTCCTCAGTAAATCAATTCCCTATCCTCTCTCTCTGAAACCGATAAGCTAACACTTTCTCAGACAGCTTATGCCAAAATTCTGTACGGGTTTTATACACCATGGTATTTAAGTTAAGATCATTGCAAAGTAAACTTCATTACCAAAGTAGGCTTCTTGTCACACACAGGAATTAGCATGATTGCACTAAACTTGTTATTTAATGTACATCTACAAATGAAAGCCCAATCTCTTATTCATATTAATTTTTTCTGTACTTACTGACAAAAACGTAGCTTGTTTTCTCCACTCCCCTCCATCAGATGAACCCCAGCACTTAAAGACAAACTCTCTGGCCCAGCTCCTAGGTGGGCATTTGATTTGTGTTTTTCCTGAATTACTGAAAATAGTTCATTTTATGGGATACAGCTGGAATTGCAGTTGGTGTTACATAGAAATCAATCGTTTCTTTTTCAACACGAGCTGATTTGGTGATTTTTCAAAAAAAAATTTCAAAGAACTGTGAAAAGTGTAGAAATATGAATATGTGGAAACTACTGATGTAAACTAATGTGTGACATAGCTGAGCAACTATTTTTCCTAATTTACATAGACAATTTTAAACTGGAGAAATTCTACTAACATCTGTAGTAAGAGAACAGAGAACTGCTAGTACTGCACGACCACATATTCCCATTGAAAGTTGATGTCAGTATCTTGGGAAGGTGAAAAACCCCAGAAATTTCAGCAACTCAGATAGCATGAATTGGATTACTGCCAGGAGAAGAACATATAACTGGTCTGTTAATGCAAAAGCATATGAAGCGGGAGAGGGGAAAAGGAACAAGAGATAACTATTTGAGATTTGGTTTTCATTACAGGAACTTCTGGGTCCCACATGGAAGGATTTCACTGCTTTTCTACTTACTCATGCAGACAAGGCAGAAGAGGTTGGGCTCAGTGAGGAAGCATACATATGCAGTGCCTCAAGTACCCTGCTGTCACTTTTGAGCTCAGTAGAGCATAAATACATTTTCCTAGACAACCAGAAGAGCATAATTAAAGAGGAAAGAGCTATTGTCTTAAGAAAGCTTTGAATTTTATAAGACAAAATAATTATCAAGTGCTTCTACTTAAACGCAACAAGGAATAGAATTAGCTTTCACCTGCTCATTTGTCTATTTTCTGTGGTAGGTACCATTTAATTAAAGAAATAAAAGAGCCATCAGCTGGAAAATTCCACATTTGTACCAAATACCTTTGAACACACAGGTAGAAATACCACTTTAAATTACCAAGCTACTTGTCTTTCATAACGTACCCTACACTACTGCAAGCAGAATTGCAGCTTCAACCATAAAATCAGAACAAGCTAGTGCTCTAAATCACGTTCCTAATATGTACGTAGTCACAAATGAGATTTTACACTATACCTGATTGTATATTGCAATTCATACAGAACACACATCTGGAAGAAAAAAAAATATGCACGAGCTCAAACTGTAAGGGAGACCCTGCTCAATTCCTCAAGCTTTCAGAAGTTCCTCTGAATTCCAAAATTTGTAAAGAGCTTTCCAGCATTAAAAGATAAGATTAATCTACCATAAAAGTATTTCTTTACCTTGATTCAAGATTAGTTAACAATTGAGATTTTGAACTTCAAGAATTTTGTTTAATAAGCCATTACTGGATATGTAGTTTACAAGGCAGATAAAAAAAGCTCCCATGTGCTTAATGCTATTTGGCACATTTAAAAGAACTATTTACTGTTGCTTATTCCCAGATGAATGAAAATACAACACAGTTTATAGGCACATACAGAACTAATCCAAAAAAGAAAACTGTTCATCTCTTCTTTTATGCCTGTTCTTTTTAATTTTATATCACTCTCATTTTGTTTTCTCTCCCAGCTTACTGGATGAAGTTCAAAGCCTGCAAAATTCACAGCATCTAAATTTTTTTTTATTTCAGTGCTTAAAAAAGCACTTACTGTTTCAATTGTTAGACAGCAACCAGTTAATTATATATTATATGCCAAAATATCTGAAGTGCCTAAATAGTTACTTAAAAGGTTTATTGTAAATCAATCTAAAATTATTTTCATATTATTAAAAAGCAGGAATTAAAATATGTAATTTGAGACTATTAACCATAGCAAGCATGACTACTTGTCCTATATTATTATGGAATAATTCTAATTGTAAACCAAAGAAGCTATTTCTGTTAAAAACAAAGCATCTTTTGTATGAAATATCATTGCATTAAAATACATTAAAACAAAAACTCAATTAATTTTCTACTTGTTTGGGCACTGGAAACAGATATTTTTTGGTAGTATTTGACTAGCCCAGACAATCTATTTGCTATTTACTTTTTTCTTACTACTCCTTATCATTTAGAAGAAAATACATAGGTGGACTAAATAAGTCTAGCAAAGTGACTTTTAGCAAAGTGACAGCTTTGATCTTACTGACAGAATTTAGAATTTATAGAAATTATAAGAATTTAGCTGTGGGACATGAAACTATGTCCATTTGTCTATCTTAGGGCATAAGGAGGCATAGCTTCATCTCCCCATTACAATTGTCTGCAGACTACTGAAACAACACAGCCAAGAACAAAGCTTCAGAAGCTTATAATAGATCTGAAAACAGCTTGAAAGAAGAGGAGAAAATACTATTACAAGATGACTAGCAGAATGAAGACAATTGTCACCTACTTACTGCTAGTCCTGCACCTCTTGAAGGGCAATTAGCACACAAGGAACATGGCAGCTTTTTTTCCTTATTGAGATGCTCTGCTCCATAGATCCTCTAAAGCTTTTGGGTGTCCAGAAAATATGCTTGCCTGCCTATAGTTCTACCATGAACAAGTCTTGACAATTAAGTCTTGAGAACTGAGTGGTTCATGACTGTTGACAACACTTAACCTCAAGGACAGTAAACATGGTGAATAAGTGAACTGTGAAAATGTTGGAGGCATAACACATTCTGTACCTTGGGAAGAGGACTCAAACAAAAAAGGTATTAGCCATGCATTTCACAGGAGTAATGTATTCATATTTTTTATTGTGCTTGCATTACTTTCCATTTCAACATCTGAAAAAGCTTCTAATAACCATTCATTTATTTAATGCCGCTGTTTGCCATGGTCTCTGCCCTGCAGACTCCTTTCCCTTTCACTTCGAATGGAACTCCTTTGTACGTAGCAACACACTGGTCATTGGTTTGAAGATCAGGCTGGATTTGCTCCCAAATCTTCTTCTTGGGATTAAGTTCTTTCTCAGGATCTCCTGTTTCAAAACAAAGAATAACCTTATAGCACCCAACAGAGAAGGCAGAGCAAGAGCTCTGTATGTACATGTGTGTATGTACACATCCGTGACAGCATCGCTGCACACACTTTTAAGGGAAAAACACATTACCTGCGATTCCCTAAAAGAAAACTTGAATTAGGGATTGTCTAGGAAATGTCTGCAGAGCCTCTCTCAAAATGTTGATCTTTCAGGGGAAAAAGGTCATAAGCAACAGACCACAAATACTGTGAAAAGGAAGCAATTAAACCATTGCTAAATGCTTGTTTACAAAATTTACTACAGACCAAAAGGATTCCTAAGAATTAAGTAGATGTGGACCACAGAAATACTCTACTCACCAAGACACAGGTTCATCAGCATCTTAACTGTTGGAATTAACAAATTTTTACAAGCAATTTAGCAAGTGCCCTTACAGCTGAGAAATATCGAAGTTAGACAAGAATAATCCAAAATGAGGATACTAGCATATAAATTTATCCCCAAGTTCCAACACTGTACTATTTGACAACAAGCTCTGGTGCCTAAACCCCAAGCTTTAGAGGTCAGCTCATATTTCAGCAATTATGGCTTCAGTTACATGTTTCTGCGTTCACCATGACAAGCTACCTATGCCCTAGAGATACTGCCAGTCTAACTTCATTAACAAATCTGACTATTCAAGGATCTCTAATGACCACAAAATGCAGGTTTCTTCTACTAATGCTTTGAAATACTGTTAAAAAATGACATAGAGTAGCGAAGTACTCCAGAGTCATATTTTTCCTATTTTTAAGTAGGCAAGAAATGCAAAGTAAGAATCAACAAAAACTTTCTTGCTCTAAAGATTTATACTCAATAAACTGCTGCCTGGTGACATAATCTAGATAAAGCAAGGCAACTCGCCATACAATTATTGTCTGTTCACAGGTCAAGTAAATCTAATCTCTTAATTCTAATATAATGAAGATTCTCTTAAAGAACAAGGAGTTTTCATGAAAAAAAAAAAGTTATGTAATTATAACACTGCCAGGTGCTCTTGACCTACTGTGTGTAAAACAGGCAGGACAAATTGAAAAAAACTTGCTTTAAATATAATTAGAGCACATTTAAATGCTGAAAGGGATCCCATGCTATTTCACTGTTGATACACTGTCTCTCTCTGTCTATATATTTATATCTCTGTGTGTATCTTTCTACTTGCTTGGAGTGCCATATGGGCACAAATTTGCCCAAACTATTAAAATCTTAAATTCCAGTACAGGCAAGAATCAAAAAAACAAATCCTAGTAAACACATCCTTCCTGATACCCTCTCAGAAGAGCCCAGAGTTCCTAAAGGAAAATGAGGAGCTTTCCAAGTGAGTAGAATGTCAAGTACTCTAATCTTCCACTACTCAGCATCCCCAAAGGTTCAGGAAGAAAAACTATTAAGGCTACAGGAATATTAACATACCTGTCTTTAGTAGCTGATTGCAATTAATTTCTGCTTGGTGTATTCCTGACTGGCTGACCACCAGGCGTTTAAATAAACTACTGTCATTCCAGCCTGCCTTATTGTTTTTCTCCTCTAAATATTTTCAGTGGTTCAATCTACTCACATTCTCAATGCTTGCAAAAGTATGTTACTTCTGCCTGCAGCCAGGTCGAACTTCTGCAGCTTCTCTATCTGTAACTGTGTAAGAGAAGCAGACCAGGCCAGATTTCTCTGTTAAGCAGCTTAGTCTTGCCAGAGCAAGATTCAATAATGCAGTCAAGTTATTTTACAACAGTGCATTTAATATTTAAAAGAAAAATCCGTAAAACCATTAATGAATTAAACATTTCGAGCTAATTACGCATTTTCACAAAAATAAAAATCCTGCTCAATGCTCGAGTTCATGAACAAAACCAGACTTGGATTTAGACCAAAGTGAACATATACGAATTAATAAAACCATTAAACAGAATGTTAAATGATCCATTGTGCATTTCCTTACCCCTCCTCAAAGTTAAAAAGCAAGTGAATTTTTTCAGTAAGAAAAAAATCTGACTTTTATTATAAAAAACACGCTTTGGATGTTAATAAGTTTCTTTGGAATCCTGCATCAAGCTCCCATGGGATCTGTGGTGAGCTCATATTAGATTAGTATAGGCACCAATTTTAAACACTACCAGAGATTTAGGCTGTGCATTTTCCTGTGACTTCTCCTCATTGCATTCCTTCTTCCCAGAAAATATGCTTTAGAAGGATTTCTATAAATAAAATAAATTTAAACTTGTAATGATTTAATAAGTTTCCCACTCTCTTTACATAAAAAGAGCCAAATAAGAGGTCCCAAATTTTCTTAAACATGTCATTCAGTGTAGCAGTAGGGGGTGGACAATGACACGACACACCAAATCCACCAGAAGTTGTTAATCAGTTGTTAATCAAGTTATTACCTTGCACAAGAAGGTAAATTGCAACAATCTAAGTCTCTAGCTAAAACAATTGAAGAAAAACCCTAAAGCAAATCAAAACCTATAAATGCACAGTATTAATATCTTAGCTTATAAAGGCAACACCCAAAA
Organism: Scolopax mira; assembly: GCA_004320125.1. Classification (NCBI taxonomy): domain Eukaryota; kingdom Metazoa; phylum Chordata; class Aves; order Charadriiformes; family Scolopacidae; genus Scolopax; species Scolopax mira. The sequence goes on from BJBW01008239.1 coordinate 39,038, forward strand.
GACAAATATGCAACAAATGAAGTTACAGAGGCAGATGTCAGAATGATTTTGTAAGTCTCCATCCATCAATATTATTTTTCTTGCTTTTTCCTAGTCACTTCAAGAGAGTCAAACGATGTCTTAAAATTCTTTAAAATAAGCTTTATGCAACTAAGAGATATATGAAGCTACTTTGAGCTATTAAGCATTAGGTATATTTTCAAAGTCAATGATTAGCTTTAATGTCATACCTAAGAATTTTCCTGAGAAGCTATTTATGAAACATTAGGAAACAGTTGCCATATTTCAGACTACAATCTATAGCCCTGAATGTATGCACTTTCAAACAGGTTTTAAAGCCTTAATTTGGTACTTATCAGAGCTCCATGTCCTTGGCTCCCTGTCAGAAGAAAACTGCTATCAAGTGTAGAAAACCTTGCATCCCAGGCTGCAGGTCATAACTTTAGAACTAGTACAAAATTTAACACCACGTTTAGCTTATTCTATGTCTTTTAAAAATCAAAACGTCAACACAGTATCTGTATGCCTTAACACCTGAGAATAATTTTAAAACAAATCTGTCTATCACTGATTTGCTCTAGGAAAAGCTTTTTGCAACTGTAACCATGGAATCAAATAGTTCAATTATTTTGAGAAACCTGATCCTAACAGTCACCTGCAAGAAAACTGCTGCTGGCTAACAGAGAATAGCACTGCTACCAGCTCTCACATTGTTTTCTAATCCCAGGTATAAGAAGTTACTTGAGATATAAATTCAAAGAAAGTTATATCTTAGACAAAAACAAACAAAAAAGACCCTCCACCCCTCCAAAAGGCCACGTGTCCAAGCTGACCTGGAAGTCATTTTGCAGGGCTTATGCAAAAGAAGGGTTTAATCTACAGCTTGGTGCTATCTCTTGCACATCTACAGCAACAGGAAGCACCATGAGTGTAACCTTGCTTGTAACAGAGGTCACCCCCCCAACATTTAATCTGTCTTTACTCAGGGATACGTGATAACGATGAGAAGTTACGAGTTAGTATTCCTATAGTTTAGTCAATGCAATTGCTGAAGCCTTTCAGATTTCAGTACAGCTTAACAATTCTGCAAGCATGATATCTTTTTAATACAGAAAACAAAAAAATAAAAAGAGTGCTTCAAGACTAATTTCCTTCTTTAACACAGTATTATTATTTTAAAATAGTTTAAATCAGAGCATTGAATCACAGGAGCTTTCCTCCTGTTTCTAAAACACCTAGATAGACCATGACTTCCTTTATCATATGCCAACCAAAATATCTTGGCTTTTTTTTAGAGCATCACAGTTTCAATCATGAGAAGTATAAAAATATCTATATACAAACATATACACATGTATTTATGACTGGTATTTCCTGCAGATCTGTCTCAGCATAGAGCTTGCCAAGCAGTTCTGTACAGATAGAAATTGTCAGCAGTGCAATAGCTTAAAAAGGTTAATATGTTTCTATGTAGAAAACAGAAAGCTACACTATTTTCTCACATGTGAAAGCCAACTTTTGAGCAACAAATTCATCCTGAAGATGAATACTCTGTTGATAAACTCCACCCAATACAGGAAACACTGGGAGTTAGAGGACTTTTTCTTGCAGTGATCCTGACCAAAAGACCACTGTTTATCAAAAACTTGGTGATCAGTGTAAGAGTTGACCTGAGTAGGTCTGGGCTTGTGCTGTGCTGCATAAATTCCTGGGGTGCAGGATAAGCCCAGCCAGCACATTGTAACAGAGGACCCTGTAGGCAGCTCCCACCTGGTACCAGTGACTGAGCCACCTGCATGTCCCCACCTCTATGGGGTAGTGCAGCATCAAGTTCTCATTTTAACTTCTTTTCTGTTTGACAGTCTAAATGACTAGGAACATCCAGCAGTAGCTCAGATGAACAAAAGAGGGAAATCTCTTCTATGGACAGGGAGTGCTCAACATGCTGCAGGTGGATCAGAAGCCTGTTTGATTCTGCACCAACTTGGGGTTCCCATCACCTGTGTGAGGGAAGATTATTTATACTATTCTCTCTTTTTTCAGTGTCAGCTCTAACAAATAGGATTTTAAATGATACTTTACAGACTCGGAGTGCCTTTCTTACTGGAATCAGAATGGACGAGCAACTCCTGACAAAAAACACTTGAAACCATGATAGAGATAATAAAATAACAGTGCTAAAAAAGACAGCAACAGGAGAAGCTGAATCTGACTGTATGCCTTTTCAGCCTGTGAGAACAGCAAACTGGTATTTGGGTAGGAGGGAAGCATTCACCAACGTTCTACATCAGTGATACTTATATGAGTTCCCAATATGCAGGTTGAGAAACTAATTATTTTCATTGATCAGTGGGAGGCAGAGAAAGAGGGAAAATGAATGAAAATCATCTTTTGAGAAAGTTTAAATATCATTATCTTCTTATTTATATTCCCCCAAAATATAGATTTATTGATTTAGTTAAGTGGGAAGAAGTCCAAAGTCTGCCTTTGAAGACCCAAAATGTAATTTTCTTCCAGATAAACAAATTAGAACACCCTGGTGTTTTGAATATTATAGGCTCCTCTCCTAAATAGATTTCCAACCCCTCCAAATCCTCTCCATCCCCTCCTCCTCTAACGAACAAGCCAAAACAAAACAAAACAAAAAGCTTACATCAAATTTTGATACTTTCACTAAGGGCAGAAGCTAGAATCAGGAACTTACTACTTTATCAGCTCCACTGAGATACGGGGAAAGATGCTTTATATTTGCTTATTGTCTGACATTTCAAAAGCAGATATACTTCTTGAGATTTGAAGCAGGTAATTTTATATTAAAGTACTACACAATTTTTTTAAGTTACAGTTATTTCCCTGCATTTTCCAAATTTTGGCAGGTGGGTAAGTATTTTCAATCCTTTATTTACAAAATCTTAGCATGCTAATAATAAAAAAGTTTGAATACAATTAATTCAGAGGTCACCTTGGCATACCTATTTCTTCCACTTTCCCAAACACCTACTTACCAGGAAAACCTTCAAAAGTGATTCTATCCCCAGGTACTGCCCCGGGTGGGGGAGCCAGAATTTCCACTTTTTCTGGGGAGCTGGCACACATCACCATTGCTTGCGATACGACTCCTCTCATCTTTGCAGGCTTCAAGTTACAGAGTAGTATTGCCATCCGATTCTGCATCTTGGGGGAGAAAAACAGAAGGATATGAGTACTTAAATGCCATATGCATTTGGAGACTCTGGGTATTTCATTATAACAAAAAAGAATTACAATGAAGAGACCTTAACATGGACAAGAAGCATACAGCAACAGATGCACAGTTTTGATGCCTGCACACCAGTAACAAATAACATTTAAACCACATAAGAGTTGTCCAGTGAATAATAGAGTAAATTCTGAATTGTGACACACTTATCATGGAAATACCAAATGTGCAATTCACAAGGCCAAAAAAAAGGCAAAGCATTTCACCCACATTCCGCCTTTATTCATTTTGGATCAGTCCACTTTTAATATACCACTATTAAGTAAATGATTTCCATTTAGTAGTAATAATAATAAGAATAGAAAACTGCTCTACAAATCAGGCTAGCTTACAGATAAAAATTTCAAACTATGTACTGGAAGCTTACAGGTGTTCTATATAATTATCTCACTTGAATCGTAACATTTATTTTATTTAACCCAAGTGTTATGAAATACTTTTTAACCAGAGAAAACAGCTACATATACTGTGCACTGCAATTTGTCAGGGTAAAACTAGGTTCCTTCCTTTGTTCTTTTAATAAAATTTGTAATAGTAAACCAGAGAAAACATACTTTATTAGGGAGACTGACAGACTTTAGCCTAGAAAACAAACCACACTTTCAAACTGAATAAAAAATAAACCCAGAACATTCTTAAGAGACAGACAGAAAGGAAGCCTTAATACCCATGCTCAAAGTGCAGATAAGTATATATGTAATTCTAATTTCAGTCTTTGTGCATTACAATATAAACTTTAAAACCGCAGGATTAATACTTAATAAAACTCATATGATCAAATATTCCAAATACTCCATATTTTCCAAGTAGAACATTTTAAAAAACAAAAAAACCCTTCAAAATAAAGGAGTTATAATGAAAAATTGATCTTGCATAAGTGTCAAGACAGACCACTGACTGAAAATTTTCTAAGTTATTGATAAGGACATAAATTGCCCAAAACACAAGAAGTGGCTGTAAGATGTCAGTGACTCTAAAATGCAAGTTGAAGACATTATCTATCAATGAATAACAATTAGAAAATGGATATACAGAATAAAAGAAACAAGATTTCTGCATTTAGTACTCTAGTTTTTGACTAAGTGGAAAAAATTTTCGACTTCGGAGCACTGGTTTTTAAGTACAGATTATACAATTGACAAAACCAGACTGCATTAATACAGAAATGGAGCCCACCATCTTCATCAAAATAGCATCACATCATTCCTTTCCAGTGACAAAGGCCCAAACATTCATATATATTGCATGAGATTTCTGTATGAGTTGATTACTACTACAAAATTAAGAAGCATTTATCAACGTTTCAAATGTACGTATTATCCCCTCACTTTAACTAGGAATTATCTTCAAATGCTTTTTAAAAAACTACTCTAATACTAAGATATGTGTATTGATATCACAAATAAATGGTAAGAAAGCCCACAATGTTAAAGAAATGCTTTTGTAAAACAACAAGAAAGACCCATCCCAAGACAATCAACCAAAACCAGAACATTGCTACGTCAAGGTTTTGGTTTTCCTTTTTACTATAAATGGATCAATTTTTAAACTGTCTTCAGATAAATGACAACTCCCTAAGTTAGAGAAAAAAAGAAACTAGACCTAAGCAAATGCTTCCTAATGATGCAAAAGGTTTTAGGCTTTTGTTTGGGTTTTTTGTTGTTGTGTTTTTGTTTGGTTTTTCTGGGTTTTTTAACTGATTGTGCTAATTTTTATAGAAGGGACTTACTCTTCAGGAGTTGATGCTTCCAGAAAACAGGACTTCAATTACAATAGTTAAGCTTTATATTCATGCATAATAAGTGCAAAAAAACCCATTTATAAGCCATCAAGGAATCTGATGTTCAGGTATCATTCTGTCTGCATGAGGTCTTTTTTACAGTAAATGATAAATAAAATCCTGAAATGTGTCATATAGGAAGAGTCAGATCCAGTAATTCAATACAGCTAAATTACCACGAACACTGCAATCTGCAATCATGGATAGTTGAATTTTTGATTAATTATGTCTATAGTACTTGACCTGATATATACATTTTAATTTAAATATATGGCAGTAGTCACATGACAGGTCTTCACATGTTCGAACACTTCAAATAACACAAAAAGATGGAAGCTTGCCCCTAAGAATTTACTGCCTAATAGACACTTGCCAAAACCAAAACCAGACACACAAACTAATTGTTCCCAAAGAACATGTAAGAATGATCCCTAATTCTCTGTTAATGAGTACTTTGGATTATTTTTTCCAGACAAAAAGCAGGATAAGAGAAAAGATTCTTAGTGCCACTACATTCTGTACACTTCATGATCACAAGTTTATTTATAAAGGCTTTTAAGATGTTTTTTCTACATGCTTTCTTGAGAGCAAACTACTGCTAAAAATGAGTAATTTTAATCTCTGCCCACTGAAAATCTAGTAAGCTGACACTATCAGGCGATCAGTGCAGAATAGTTTAATTCCATCATTTTTTTCAGTTCAATAACTTTCTGTATCATAAAAACAATCAAAATTTTGATTGCTTCCTATATTTGCAGTCTTACCACAGAGACAGGATGTGAATAGGAACTGGAAAGGCATTTGAGTAGCTTTTCCACACTGAAATCAATTCCTTCATGACCCATTTTGCAGTTGCTCTATACAACATTGCTTTAATTGCCATGCTTGCATTTAAATGGACAAGCAGCCTTTAGTCAATTCCTCCCTTTCACTAACCCTCTAAAAGAGCTGTTAAAAGAAAATGTAATCTTGAACTTTCAGGTTGTTCCCAAGACATGCATAAATCATACATGTCAAACACAGAACTGTATCAACTAAAAAAGCGTAGAGGCAGACTCTGTTCCAGACATGGAAGCAAAAATATGCATTTTGTATTCCACAGTTGTTTAAATCAGCATAACAGTCAGCTTATTTGACAGCAAAGTTAAATTTACATGCCCTTTATTTTAGTCCATGCCAAAACCAAAGGGAGAGTCACATCTGTTTGGTCTAGGAGTGCAATGTGTGCCAATGGCATCACAGAGGAGTCAGAAGCACTGCAAGCAGAAAGAAACTGATTTGGGGTAAGGGTACTTCTCCATTTTCTGGCAAGTGCTGTTAAGCATTACTTCCATTTGCATTTTATTTTTGTTTTCATGACTGTAAAAATCATTTAACACAATGAAAACACATCCCACAAACAGACAATCGTCTAAAGATACTTTAGGAAAGGGAAAACTACCAGTAAATAATTCTGTCAATACCTGATCCAGAGGAACATGTTTGACTAAACCGCTGACAACAGTCCTTGGGCTTGCTTCACCAACATCCACTTCTTCAACATAGAGAGCGTCTGCATCTGGATGCTTTTCAGCAGTAATGATGCAGCCAACACGAAGATCCAGACGAGAAACATCTACAGGTTTTGCATCACTACTTCCAGGAGCTGGCTGCTGTTTCTTCTCCTTCTTCTCACCTATTAAAGAAAGTTTAGTTCATTAAATAAACCTTTTTAAAAAGCATCAGTAACACATATGACTATTGCAAGGGTAAAGTGAGTTACAATCTCAGAAAAAAATGACCTTAGCTAACATTCTTCACTTCCCAAATATACTAGTAAATGAAAATGCCCGTGGCTTATGAAGTTCCACTGATGCAGTGTTTTTATCTTATGGCAATGCAAGGCTTCATCATCAACCATACATACTGTATGGTGTAAAAAAAAGCAGTAAAGCAACACTCCCCATACTCAGCTTCTTATTTAGATATTCTCTTCGAGAAAAGCAAATTACATCCAGTTTGCAAAGACGATTGTCCTTCTTAAAAGACATCCAAGGTTTGTTTAACAAGTATAATCTCTGGGAGATTAAGAAGTATCTATGAAGTGCTTACTTAAAATAAGCATATTCTATTATTCTTTCATCCAAGATAGTTTACACACTAATGTAAACTGAGTACCTTCTTTAGGGAGGAAAAAGGAAAAGTGGACACAGCAGGCAACTTGGTTAATTTAATCACTGCTCTACTACAGGGCTGAAATTAAATAATACACTCCAAAAAAAATACTGCCTTTTTATTAACATAAGCAATAGGTCTTCAAACATACTTCAGTTCATATATGATGAATAAAAAAATGCTAGTGTTTATGAGTGGATAATTTAGTCAGATTACAATTAGAGTAATAAAACCAGTCATATATTAAGTAATTGAAGAGAAACTGAAAAAAGTAATCAAAATTGTCAGTATTTAATACATAAGTTCATTGCAAAGACCTGCCAGTTTTATCCTTGGAATCATTCCTCACTGTTCTCCACTTCATGATGTTTCTCTACAATAGTATGGAGCCAAAAAAATCATCTTCTAGTACCCAATTTATTTCACTTCAGAGAAACGAAGTCTGTCACCAAATAAGGAAAAGAGAACATGGCAAAGCCTGTGTGTACAGAGCATATATACAGAGAAAATATCCATTTCAATTCCATAGATTAAGGAGAGAACAGCACTCCTCTGGCCAGTGTCAGTCAGCTCAGAATCAGTATCCAGAGAAGCATCACAGATGAAGTTTGCAAGAAGCAGAACTAAGAACATGGGAATAACCAGAGAGGAAACAGGTGATATCAGTGACAGAAAGCAAAGGGATTTGAAACATTCTATGATTTCATCAATTTCAGGACTAGCAAAGAAGTTTTATGCATTGGTTACTTTGACTGTTAAATACTCTACTTACAATAGATGTTGAACTCCAGAGAAAAAGCCTGTTACGGAGCCTGCCACTTGACTCTGCTCTGGTGAGTCCTCACCTGGAGCATTGTATGAGGTCTGGAGCCCTCAGTACAACAAGGACGTGGACCTGAGGGAGTGGGTCCAGAGGATGGCCATGAAAATGATCAGGGGGTTGGAGCACCTCTGCTCCGAGGACAGGCGAGGACAGGCTGGGGTTGTTCAGCCTGGAGAAGAGGAGGCTCCGGGGACACCTAATAGTGGCCTTCCAGTACCTGAGGGGGGCTACAGGAAGGCTGGGGAGATCCTGTTTACAAAGGCCTGCAGTGACAGGACGAGGAGCAATGGGTTTAAACTGAAGAAAAGCAGATTTAGATTGGGTATTAGGAACAAGTTCTTTCCAAAGAAGGTGGTGGAGCACTGGAACAGGTTGCCCCGGGAGGTGGTTGAGGCCCCTTCCCTGGGGACATTCAAGGTGAGGCCTGATGAGGCCCTGGGCAACCTGGTCTAGTTGGGGGTGTCCCTGTGACTGCAGGGGGGCCGGACTAGATGAGCTTTGCAAGTCTCTTTTCGCCCAGATGATTCTATGATTCTATGCCTTTTCCTCTCTTAAAGAGTTTGTTAAACAGAAGTCAATACAGACAGCTAAAAGAGAATAGCAGGAGGAAAGGTGTTAGGAAACCTACATACTCTTCTAGTACATTTCCTCCCCACTGCCAAAACTAGATGATGTTATCTGCCTACATCCTTTATGCAGTAGTTCCTCTTAGCCACACAATTTCACCAGTGTTCACATGGATGTATCTGATCAATTCGGAAGGAAAGTCATTGCCTATAAGAATTTTCCAAGGAAAAAAAAAACAACAAAGAAACCCCCAGTATACTTAGAGAATGCAGAAAACTGCATTATGCTATGTTACTGCTGCTTGCAAAGTATTTTGCTGACTTGGTCTTTGCCCTTTGCTTGCACTGTTTCCAGTCTCAGAACTAAGAACTCCGGGTCTGCCAAAAACTTCTCTAAACTTCCCTCTTCCTCCCCCCTGCCTTTCCCTTCATCCCAAGCCCACCCTCCCCTCCCTCCTTTGTGTGTGTGTATTTTTGTTTTTCTTTTTTTTTGTCATGGGATTTTAGGGAGTTTGGAGGTGGGGCTGGGCGGGTGTCACTTAGTTTCTTTTTGTTCTTTTTAAATAAGGGAGTTCAGTCACAGTAAACCAAATTATCCCATTTAAGTAAGAGTCTGTAGCTTACTTGAAGCTAATGAGCTTCAAGCTACAGACTCTTACTTAAAGCTCATCAGCTCCAAGTACTTCCAAGATTTTAAGAGCTAGCACATGATTCTTCCTACTGTGGCTGTAAGAACTGAACTGGTTTTTTATGTGCTCAAAATAATCTAAAAGCACTTGCATAAAATAAATGCCTTAACTGTCTATCACAGCTAAGAAAACCGAACTACCTTTTTTTTCTGCTTTTTCCTTCTTTTTCTTTTCTTCATCTTCACCTTTAATTACATCTTTGGAACCAGGAGATGATGCAACTGCTGTAGGCTGTGGAACGTCATCTGAAAACGAAGCTGTAGACACTGTTGTACCAGGAGGAACTGCAATCTGTTTCACTAAAATCAAAACCAAAAAAGTCAGAAGGGGTCCATAACTTTGAACACGATGACATTTTAAGTTTCCAACATAAATGGAAAAGTAGAAAGAACTCAAAATTTTGTTTAAAATACTTTAAAATACCACAACAACTAAGTAGTGAAACACAACATTAGAAAACACTATCAGAACTCAGTCTATACATAATTATTCTGATCAGTTAAGAAAAAGGCCTTTGACTGCACATTTTTTAAATGAGAAAGACTGCTAAATGCTAGAAAATATAAAAGCAAACACTTCTGGTTTTTCTAGTTTATTTCAGCATCTAGTTATCTTTGCTACTAACTCCTGATCTCTCATTTGTGTTTGCCTAGTTTCAGTTTCTAGCTACTAACTCTTGTCACACTGGAGACAACTCCATAATTTTTAATGCACAAAGTTATTTTTATATTGTAGTTGGATCATTCCTCAATGCTTTTTTTCTGATTGACTAAAGAAAATGAGCCTGAATAACCACATTCTAAAAAATTACCTGCAGCCTTAAATCCCATCCCTCTGTTGATTCCTCACTTCCCTTCCCTAAATTCTCCACATTACCTTTGTATTTTTTTTGTAAACTCACGATACAGAATTCTGGACATCATCTCACTATCAATTTTACCAAATGATAGCATAAGAATCAACTCCTTTCTACATTTTGCTCTTCTCAAGAGCCTCAGTAAGGCTTTTAATCAAATCACTGTACTGGGTAAGCATCATCAGTGGTTAGACAACATCATCTCGGCTCCATTTCCCAAGAAAGGTTAGACCAGATGATCTTTCAAGGTCTCTTTCAACCTTGGCTGTTCTATGACTAATAACTGTTTGACAAATCCTTCTAGTATCGCTATTATACAGCTCCTCATTCTGCAAACATGCTTCTTTTTAGACTTGAGACATTTATTACCTTTCCTGCAGAACTGCACTGTGATTGCTGATACCAGCTCTCTTCAGCCCTACAGTGGTTTGCACAAATTACTTTCTTATAAACAATTTTTAAAACCCATTTGAATCTGAGACTTGTTGTACCATTAACCACTTGCTTGCTAGTTGGGGAAAGACTTTTTGTTTTACAGATTTTCGAAAAAAATATCTCAACTGATATGTTTTACATCCTATGGCCATCTAATTTCTGTGTTCAACTGCTTAATACTGTCAAAACTAACATAAACTAATTCACTTCAAAATAAAAAAATCTGAATTTAGTCCTACTAGCTTTTAGATAAGCTAGTTAAATAAAGGAAGATGCACGTCAAGCCAAATATTAATTTACTAGTCCTTTGCCATCTTGGAAAAGAATATATATCTTAAGATTTCTCTCTCAAGCATAACAGTGATCCTGTGAAATATCCTATACCTGTCAAGAATTGCTGCAGACTAATATAAACTAATGGTTTGGATTAGCACGTGAAAAGACTTTATTCACACCCAAAGGAGAAAAATAATTCTCTGCATTTATAACACACTAGTCTTTTTGAAGACTCAATATGTTGGTTTACCAGTAAAACATTCACTGAAGTTGAATGCTAGCACACTGGACGCTATCTCACCCAATTTGTAATACTGATAGCAGTAAATTTAAAAATAGCAACAGCTGTTGAGGGCAGAAGAGGCTTTCTTTGGAAATAATTTTAAAGACACATTGGAGCTGAAACACTACAGTTTTGGTTTTTCTCCTTTCTTTTTTAATATGAGTTATATAATGATGGTATGAGCCGAACAAGAGCTACACAAAGGAGTACAAAGAAGGAAAAACAGCAAAATGAAAGACTGGTTTTACTAAAGCGTGGAATCAAAAACTCAAAACACATTGTTTCTAATTTTATGTTACCACAGATTTTCTAACAAGACACTGCTCAGCTGTACTTTGAACTACAGCTTGATTTTACATAGGGATTTTTCAGTCATGCTAGATGAAATACTGAGAATATCAAGAAGTATTAGACATTCAGCAATTTCTATGGTATTATAAGGAGTCACTGTCATCAGTCAATTGGGGCTTATTATGAAAGGCACTGTATAAAAAAATACAAAGAACCAGTTGCACATCTGATTAAGATCAGGCATATCTACCTGGTAGGCTTGCAGCTTACTAAAATGTTGGAATTCACCAACTTGTCATAGGCATGGAACATAGGAAAATCCAGAATTTGTAAGAAATGCCATAGAGTCACATAGAGAAAGATAAAATCAAGAAGAATTAAGATAGCTTATAGTTTTGATCATAATTTGTGCTAACTAGATCCATGTTGTATGGGAATAGGATATTTTTTTCCTCACCTCCATTCCGAATTTCTGCCTGTATCAGCTCTTGTTTTAGCCCTTCAATTTCTTTCTTCAACTTAGCATTTTCCACACGCAGCTTCTTCTCTTCTCGAAGAGATGCCTGCAAGACTGGAGTTGACGGTATAGTAAAAATGACAGTTTCAATAATCAGCATTACTTGGAGAATGGGAAACGTGGTGAGGCAAACATCAAAAAAGTGAAAACTTTCAAGGAGTATATTATCAGTAATCCTTGGAATCCTTTTTTGTTGAAATAGGTGGGGTTTTTTGGTTGTTTTTTTTTGTTTTGTTTTTACAATATTTATGTACTCAAGTTGCCTCTCAATATACTAGCTTCTCAGTCCCCTAACTAAACTTACAGGAAAAAATTCCAAAAAACTTATTAGAAAAGGCTTAAACATGTTTGTAATATGGAGCACCTTAATTCACAGATACCAATATGTACAAAATATCAAAGTTGAAGGTAAGATACTCTTGAGAGAACGCCATAGTGGTGAAAAAGCAGTAACACATTCAGGCAACTGCAGTCTTGTATCCTTCCTGGCTATCAAAATCTCCTATCAAATTTTGATAATCTGTTTGTGTCATTAATCCTTCCTCATTCATGCCTTTTCTATTCCTGAGTAAGCAGCTTCAAAAAACCCACAAGCCACAAGACATTGAAATGGTGCTACTATTACAAGCTTGATCTTGGAGAACTTGAAACACACTTAAAAGGCTGACAGCACCAAAGAAGTTGTCCATGTCCTCATTTTTTCTTATCAGTATTTAATGTTAACCACCTGGTTAGCAAGTTTATAGTGAGGGAGATAATTCCTTACTAGCTTTCTCCTTGAGCAGAGCAACTTGCTGCTTGAGGTACTCAATAACTTGATCGGCCTCTGCACCCTTCTGCTCCAGTCTGTTCAGCACTGCATTGTTGGCGGCCATCTTTACCAAGAAGCGGGATAAAAACCTAAACAAACAACAGCCTAAAATTAATGACTTCTTAATGTTATAATGCTTATATGTTATAATATCTCTTACCACATGAAGTAATTATAAAATCAGATACTGAATAAGAAAATTTGCCAAATGAGTAAGCTGGGCTCCCACCTCCTAATGCAAAGCCTAAACAAAAAAGCAACATTAAAAGGAATCTGATGTCTGACAGCTGCTTTCATGTAGTTTGGAAGAAAAGCTACTTTTCTTGCCAGGTGCAAAAAACATGTTCTTCCTTCATGAAACAGATAAAAAAATCCACCTTCTCAGAAAGAAAAGTCTGACTAAACCGAAAAGAAAAAAAAAAAAGGGAATAAAAAGAGAAAAAGTTGGACAGGAGAATACTGTATCCTGGTTTTAGATGAAAAATTTATTAGGTGTATGTAGAATTTTACTGAGACTAAGACAATAGAAAAATCCTACAAAATTTCCTAAATTTTCTAATAAATTTATGTAGAATGTACTGAATACTTCCTATGTTGTAGTTGTGCATACATGTGCATACATTACACATGCAGGAAGGCTGGAGACAGTCTGTTCACAAAGGCTGGCAATGACAGAACAAGGGTGAATGGGTTTAAACTGGAGAAGAGCAGATTTAGATTAGACATTAGGAACAAGTTTTACTATGAGGGCAGTGGAGCAATGGAAGAGGTTGCCCAGAGAGGTGGTTGAGGTCCCTTCCCTGGAGACATTCAAGGGGAGGCTCAACGAGGCCCTGAGCAACCTGGTGTAGTTGGGGGTGTCCCTGTGACTGCAGGGGGGTCGGACTAGATGACCTTTGGAGGTCCCTTCTGGCCCAGATGATTCTATGATTAAGAATTTACTTATCTTACTTTTAAGCAGGAATTGCAGAGTTACTTTAGCACTGATTTCTATTGTTTTATTTTGTTTCCACTCAAATGGAAGGCCAGGCACCTGCAGTAGATAGTGCTTTTACCCTTTCACTCAATATCTAGATGAAGAAAGAATCTGTACTAATAGCTGCCTCATCTGTAAATCAAGAAAGAAAAATTATTATAGATGGGAATAAAAGAAGCCACGCAGATCTTCACAAGCCCCACTGATGTAATCCCTGTGAATGTGTCCATGAACTGCAACAAAGGGAAGATTTGGTAACAAAACAGCAATCCAGACCTATGCGTTGGCTCTTCAACTTTATCAAAGCCCAAAAATGCCTTTTCTCATATCAAATTGGCTGAAAACTTCTTATTTTATGGCAAGATTATTCTGACACTATGACCTAAATCTGTTTTTAATGTATGAATATTCTCAGTTGAGATTTGCAACAAAAGCAAGACAAAACAGGCTTAGAAAAAACTGAAAGGTGAACAGATACAACCACGCTCATGCCAGTGTCAATACATCACCTTTGCTGCACTCTCAGTATCAACTTACATTTGATATCTGGCCTTCTATTACAAAGAACTCAATTCTCCACAGCTATGTATCTTTAATAAAAAGGGCAAAAGACAACGAATCAGGAATTGTGTAATTAAAAGTTCGCAAAGTAAAATTCACAAAGCCAGAGAGAGATACAGTAGTCAGATGACACATGGGGTATATTCATCCCACTGAAGTGATGAATGAGCCAACGTCTTGCCTTCTTTGCAATCTAATACAGTCAAAGTCTGTATCAGTAAGTGAAGCAGGGTATGTAAAACAAGAGTGTTCCTGCCATCACACCCTACACTCATCCACAACAGATTTTTCTTTTAGAAGAAATAAAATCTCATGGAGAAAAGAGCAGTAAAGTCATCTCTCCAGGACAACTAAAGTAATCTTAATAGTCAAATTAATCTCTGCTAATAAGAAAATAATTTTGTTTTCATGGGCAGTTTGAAAATTAGAGAGGTTTAAAAAGGAAAACAGTGATTCCAATAAGTTACTGATTTAGATGTCAAATGGAAATAGACATAAGACTATTATGGTACAACACAGCATAATACAAAGCCTAGGGTATTACTGTCTGCATACCAGTAAGATTTCTAGCAAGCTATATATTCTCTCATGAGAACACAACAATAACAGTGGAAACTTTGCCAACAACAACAGAAATGCTACTAAAACTTCAAAGTGAATAGAATGGGTACATTTTATAGGTTTTAGCCAAGTTGGCTAATGAACTGAAGATCTGGAAATAAAGTTACATGATTACAACGGGTAGACACTTTCCCACTTGTCAAATAAATTTCTGTAAACCTAGTATTATAACAATAACACAAAGGAATAGGTATTTCCTATAATAATATAAAGTGCCAACAGGCTGAAATGAACTGCTACACAGGCACAGGAACCCATACAGCAGAGTGATAAAATTGTATCTAAAAAAAGCACACTAAAAAAAAAAAAAAAGTTAAGCTCCACCCTTTATTATAAACCACAAAACACTTAAAAACATTACCATTGCAATAATCAAAGATTACAGTCAATGATTTTTGGAAAGGTTTGGGGTTTTTTTCACCTTTCCCCTACTTCCTTTGCCCTCTATTACCCTTTGCCCACCCCACCCTGCAGGAAAATCCCCCCAAACAACCAATCCCTATGGGTGATACACAAAGTAAAAATAGGAAAGAAAATCTGCAATAATATAGTTTTAAGAACAGAATCATATCTTTTCACAGCTACATTCTGACCTGTGTTGCAGAATACATTCCAGAGACCAAATGAAAGTAGTCACTTTGTACAATTGAGCCTAACAAACTGCTTTTCCTTCGAACACAAAAATAGTTCTGAAAAACAAGTTAGCTGTAGCTATATTCAGGTCTCCTGAAAAAGGCAACCTTCTGAAGTTACCTGGTTGCTCAGCTGAGGAAAACTGTTTAATCTCAGACCTCTCAGGATCTCACAGGACCCCAAAGGACTATTTTGTACCTGTAAGACATTCAGAACTGCTCTGAAACCCACTTGCTCCATTACCATGGAACTCAATCTTCAAATGAAAGACTCAAGTCCCACAGTCATTCATAAAGTTACATAACACCTAAAAGTTGCTACGTTTCTCATCATTCTGCTTTCTGATTAAAAGAATTGCCTATCTTTTTTTTTTTTTAACAGAAAGCATTGCCTACTGTGGTCTTCTAAGTATCTGCCGTGCTCTCACAGGAAAAAACAGGCATTATTCTATCTATGTTTTGTAAGAACATGTAATGTGGAAGGGTCCCCAAAGTGGCAAGCTCTCTATATATTACAAATTACCTCAAAATCTCAACATGTTTTACAAATAATGGCTTATCAACATTGGCCTAGACCTTAGAATATATCCAGATCAAAAAGTCAACACATCAAAAAAGTGCTAAAAACATAAACCCTGTTGTAGCTCGCTCTTCAGTATTAATATTCTCTGGTTTTAAGAGCAAGAAAAGCCAACTGCCCCATAAAATTAATGACAAGATTTAAAACTTAAACTCTAAAAATTGTTTTGGAATCTATCCATGGTCCAAACATGGAACCGATTACTTTCCACTATTGGAAAAACAATCAGTTAACAAAAAAAAAAAAAAAAAGAAAACAAAAAAAAGAAATTGAAAGCCAGCTGATTCCCAAAATCTGAACTAATTAGCTCTAAGCATTCCTTTGTCCAGCTAGAGGCTTAAAAAGGCTCAGTACCTATAAGTTACCAGCTTTTTGTTAGGATGCTTTGTTAATGGCAACACAGAGATTAGTGACTGGACCAGCTCTAACCTGCAGGCTGCTTAGTAAGACTTACTGCCTTACCTTCTCCAATACCACCAATATATTCTCCATGTATGCACTGAGTACGTGTATGACAGTGGTTTCTCTGTTTAAATTAAATGTTTGTCATTACAATGCAGAACCACTGGGATCACCCTTATTCTAAAAGTTATTGACAACATAAAGGTAATTTGTCCAATACTAAAGTTCACGAATTTAAACAGTACAAAAATATTTAATGGCCATTCTTCTTCCTAAGCTTTTGGTCTTAAGTCTCAAGCAGCTCTCATTTTCTTCTTCTGTGAGATGTCTTAAAGACACTTTATTGTGGCCAATTTGTATAGCAAAGTATTCTACTTTCTGTAAAAGAAGGTATCAACAATCACTTTACTTTTGCAAGAAACGTGTTCAAAGACTTTTATCTGAGCATCTTTTTTGAGTATGGTCATTTCTGGCAGACAATCTTACAAAAACTCATAAACATAACAGAACATGCCAGCTGTTTGCCAGATTCTGCTCTCCAGTGCTTCACACAGTGAATCAGATCTAAGAATCTCACATCACACCTTTTTATTCTGCAGAGGAAGGAACAGTAGTGAACAGATCAAAACAGCAGGAAAAAAAGAGAGCAAAACTATGTTATCATTTGCTAAACCAAAGTCTTGGTGCAACAAGGAAATTGTTGTAACTTGTCCCATCTCCTCCTTCTCGGAGAATCAGGATTCATGTTTGAAAAATCAATTCTCTCTTACAGGTTTCTGTTAATTTCCAATGAAGTACATGAAACCTGATGCCATACACATCTTTGGCTAAAATTTACAACATCCTACTTGATTTCACATTTTTGGTAGAAAAACATAAGGTTAAGTTTTCAAAACTATGACATTTTAAACTGTAAAAACTCACACAACTCCAAACCTGAGCAGAGCTACAAACCGATTAATTTTGAGAACAAATCTTAGTTTCAAGTTGATCATCTCTCTACCTTACTTTAAAGCACAGCAGATCAGCAGCTCTCAATTTGTCACTAGGAAGGCAATGGTCTATAACACGTAGTTACAAATTTGCAGTGATACAATTCTATTGCTAGGACATTTCAGAAATCTGCTATATTCAGTAAATTTCATGGACTTACCTATCACTACCACAAAAGGGTGGGTGTTTCACTGCTTTTATACCTGTTACACATTGTAAAATGCAATCATGGCTTTTACACCCAAATATTCCTTCTCAGGAAATGCAATTCTAAAAGATTAAATGTTTCTAGGCTTCAAAAGATGGAAAAGAATCAGATTTACTTATTGGAAACACAGGTTTTCTACAGTTTCACCTGTGGAAAAAAAATATAATTTCTCAATAGCAAAAGAAAGTAAAACATGAAGCTGTTCACAAACAAACTGTTTCAAAAAACATGCCTTTTAAGCCCATATACAAAAAGGCTAAGGTATCAGTAAGCAGCAATGTAATGGTGAGAAAGAAAACAGAAGTATCTTGGATATTAGGTACAACTTTTGCATTGCTTGAGACTACTTAATCACAATCAAAGCCTGAAATTCTTTGTTATAATAAAGCAATAAGACATAGTGCACCCCATTACACTTAAATATCATTGCACCCACATCGAAAAGACAGGCACAAATCAGTTAATATTCAACTACCAGCCCGTCTCTCTTTCAAATATTTATCATTAGCTCTGTAAAGAAAGAACATAGGTTTCCTAAATCTTAGAAACTTACAAAGTAAGTTTACACAACTGAAAATATGGTTTAAGGCCCCGAGCAAATACCTGTAACTGATGAAAACATAGACATTCACCTAGGTCCTTCTCTGCATACAACAAAGGAGAACTACCAAAATATTTTTGTCAGAATGACTGCAAACACTTGAAAAGCAACAGTTAGCAATGATAGCACAATTAAAAAAGAAAACAACAAAGCAGTATTAATTAACAGCAGTGTAGAAGCTCAAAATCTAGAAATCAAATAAATCCTCATGGAGCCTCATTTTTGACTTTCAGTACTACATCAGCAACCTGCTATCAGATATTACTAATGCAGCATTATAAAAGATCAAATGAAATTTTAACTATTAATCCAGTATTTTGCTAAAGAAAGAATGTTCTTTTTAGTATGAGTAAAATGGAATTACAGCCTAAAATGTAAGAGGGTATTCTAAAGTATGGCAATACAGTTTTGCAAAGACTTAAGAATTTTTATCTTCCTCAATCTCCCAAAGAAGTGATTGCTCTAACTGGGGCTTTAAACAATTGAAAAGCCTGAATATTTTTTTTTCTGAGCACTTAAATGCAATTTTTAGATTATTCATAACTATAAACTCCTGTGTAGTCAGTATTGAAAGCAATTTTCCAAGCAGCAAATTATTAGGAAAAGTTGTACATTTCTGCCATATGTTATTTCAACTCACATCTTGTGCACTGAGAGAGTCAGAATAATTGCTTTGCAGATTTCCAAACAACTCGTCTGCCTAACACAGTCCATCCAAGAAGCAATGCCAGCCCTAAGGAATGATTTGCTAGCTCTGGAGACTACAGTCCAAGCCTTCTGGCTGCCAGATAAATCAGGCTCAATGCCAGCTGCAGACAGGTCTTTTAGTCGTCCTAAGAGTCTACCCCTCCCTACTTTAAAGGGCTGTAAATAGTAAAAACACACACAACCAAACTTTTTCATACTGAAAAACACTGCAGCATGAAAGAGATTTTTTTTTTAAATGTCATGGAACGTTGCATAGAAAAAAAAGAGGCTCATCCCCTGGTACCAATTTTGAAGCAACAGAATTTACTTAGTAAAGATTATTTTTAAACATGAAGACAAGTCTGTCTTGAAAGGGAATGATATACAAAAGTCACAAGCTTGAAGCTTTTACTTTTAGACTATTATGACATGCTTAATTTGAATTAAAATGGGTCTCTTGGATCTGTGGCAGAGATCATTAGAAAATAAATAGTGAGAAGTAAAAATTATGTTAGTATTTTGTTCAACTTCACATTTCAAGATTTAGTAGATGCCACAACATATTAATTAACTACATCATATCTTAACAAACTACAGCTGCAACAATCAAAGGTTAAGATAAGAGTACCTGCAATTTCATCCACATCCTGGCCATAAGCTTGTGCTAAATTTGTATTCAGGGAGAAGTTTCTATTAATGTTTGTCTCAGTCCAATTCTGAATTAATTCTGTGCTCTTTGCCACCTCTGAGTGGATACTCGCAGGACTAAACAGAGCAGAGACATGACTACAGGGAGCTCTGCCCAGGTTAAGACAGAAGTCAATTGATTTGGATGTGGCTTGTAACAAAATTTTTGCCTTCAGAACTACCAAGCTTTTCAGTAACAAAGACCGTATACATGTTACTTAATTTATTAATGTGAGAAGACTGCCCAGTAACTCAATAGACATGGATGGATTACAACATGGCTCAAAAAAATAAACTTCTTTGCACGGCTTGACTTGAGCCTCAACAGGTTACACACCCACTACAGCTGCCAGGTCCCCTGGTAGTTCAGTGGGGAGTCATCTGGTTGTGCTTTATAGTGCAGTCTGAAATTGAAGTAGCAGCTCATATGCCAAAACAGTTGGACAGCCTTATGTATTTTTTTCAGCAGTGTGTATCTTTTGGATCCTGCTGCATTAATATTTTAATAGTACTATCAGAAACATGGTAAATGATCACCACGTGCAGAAGGAATTCTCACATAAATCCCATGATGGAAAAGACGTGACACCCACAACATGCTACCTTGTTTCTTTGACCTTAAGCACGGATTTCTAAACCCAAAATACAACCAATTATTTGGAACAGAAAGCTTACATCAAAAATTGACAGGGTTGTGGGTCTTTGTTTTAATTTATAAAAGTTTGGTTTCTCAAACCATGGTGTATTCAGTGGCTATCATTGAATATAAATAAAAAAAGGAGCTGCTACTCATGCCTCAAAGTATCCTCATAAAACTTCCTCGACAGGTGATGGACCTTACAGTTACAGACACACACATATGCCTATAAATTCAGAAATATAAGAGGACCCAGCTGTGTCTGGACAAGTCTGCAGGGTCAGCGTATGCCACAGGAAATCGAAGAATCTGTACTGTGGTTCACCCTCTAGGGTTTTACTGGGGGGTGAAAGCTTTAGATGACTGGTGTAACTGCAGAGGAAACGACTCATAAATCAGATAGCAGAAGAATAATCAGAACTTCACTGAAATCTACCTGTTCATACCACACACAACACCGTTTCTTAGGTATTTTATTGATTTTTGTAACTTTACCCTAAAAAAGTGAGCATTTTTACCTCAATTAAGAACAGGCACAGCAGTTATAAAAAGGTAAAGAAGAAAGAAAAGTTTTCCCCCTTCCCTAAGACAAGACTCACTTGAGAACAAAAGTATATTTTTAAAGGATCTCTCAAAATCCAATCTTTTTCTTTTGTGTCTGTCAGACCAATAAGGATTATAACCCTTGTCCCAAACCCTAGCTGCTCTAAGATACTTTTCTAAAGATACTTTCTTATCAGTAACTTAAAGGGTTTGGAAATAAGAGCACCATCAAACAACGTACTTTATGTCAGCAATAATCTGCAAAATAATGGTACTGGTTAGGTAGTTCACAGGAACATTGATCCCCCTTCGCAGTTTTAATTCACAATACTTTTAATATCTGAAACATGCCTACTAGTTATCTTACCTAGTTCAACTGTGATTAAAAATAATCCTGAAATGTATTACTTTTACATTAATATCAGCTTTTCTACATGTAAAAGGAACATCTTGTAGCACAGCTAAAGGATAACAGGACTTAACCACTCAGTTAAAGCAAATGCTAAGGTTAAAAATCAGCACTGTTTATTCATGAAAGCAGACATCATGCAGATGTATGGCAAAAGAAACAGTGCTCTCTACAACTGCACTAACAATTGCACAATATTCACAAGGCAGAAACTTTAGGGATTCTTTTATGTAGGCCAAATAAAAGCTGAACAAAATTAAACCTGAAAATGTGTGTGTTCATGTGTGCATGTGTCTGTGTGTAACCAACGCAAGAATAGATCCCATCTCTTCATGGGAGGAACAAAGCTGACAAAGAAAGCTTTAAGGTGAAAAGCAGTCCTTGCTGAAGTTTGAAGGTGCAGTTGCAATATCTTATTTACAAAAAGTCTCCCCCACACACTCAACAACCCAGCTTCATTCATCATACAAATAACTGCAGTTTCCACTGTTGAATTTACTCACATAATAAAGGAAGATGGTATTTTAATGAAAATCTTCTATAAAGATACTAACTTACGCTGCGGAGAGAAAATTTATTCAGCTGTGGAGTGAAAAGCCTAAATTAATTTTTAAATCTAAAGTGGGCTGACAACTAATCCTCAGCAGCCAGAAGCAGTTACGTGTCTCTTCAAAACCACGTGCCAGCAGTATCTATCACTGCATATTCCTTCCATCAGCCTCAAAACACAAACTTGCCTTCATCATGTACAGAAAGAATTAAAATTCCTAGCAAGCACCTCATCTGCTTAGAAAAATCTCCAGATATAATTATTAAGTACTGTAAGTAACTAGCTTTTGGATCAGTGATTTTAGCTTGCGTGGTACAAATATATAAAATATTTTTTTCCTGTTGGAGATAAAGGAAATTAACTCTGAAGAAAAAAGTTTTCTGTAGATTTACATTTTTACAGACTTTGCTACTCTCAGCACGAAAGCAAACCTACCAACTTCTGAAGGTAAGACTCTACAGCAGCTACGTGTCCATCAGTTCTATACAAAGTGCACAAAGTAACAATTCAAACCATACTTGCAATCAAAATGTCAGCTTTCCTTCTGCTCAGACCTAAACATCCACCAAAGGGTTATATTATTATGTAGCTATTTCAGGTCTTCTACTGATTTGAAATAAAATAAATTTTTACAGAAAGCTGTCCTTTGCATGCAAAAAACCCCACCACTTTTTCCTGTACAGCAAACGTGGCTTACATTGAACGTGGGTTTTTTTCTTTTTAAAATGAGAATAATTTACTCCTTAGTAACAGAGAACCACTGCTCAAATTTTATATGTTTATTTCACATTATGAAAACCAAATCAGTTTGCCCAAGGCTGATAAATCAAATACAAACCCCATCAAATATAAAACCCCATAAAGACACTCTGGACTATTGTAGTTATTCGAGTTGGCACGTAGAAATGACCTTCCCAAAGAGGAAAATTTTGAAAGGGTCATTTTTGGCCCGAGTTGCTTTCAATATTCTAAACTATAGAGGAACACCAAGTATTTTTTTGATTACCTTTTAGAATCCTTTGCAAAACTCTAGCTGTTATAGGGCAGTGCCTGCACCACCTTCTTCCCTCAATTTAACATTCCACGTGTTCATTAATGACTTCTCACAAAAATGTTCACACACAGGTTCTGAAAATAACTGTTAGGAACATCACTGTTACTAAATATCTGGTTTTATGAGCCCTTGATAATCCAATTCCAAAGTAAGTGTACTCAGCAGTCCTTTGGGCGCAGTCCAGAAAAGCAATGTGGTTATTGAGTTAATAGTATGTTAGTTTACCTAAACTTTTGGACAACATCTTCTATAAATACTTAAGCAGTGCTTGAGAGAAAGCACAGCAATATTGTATCTTTTAATGGTACCAAGAAAGTAAGCAGTCCTGTAATTAAGGGCCATCTCAGAACCTTCTTGGTAGTTACATGTAGTGAGAAGTACTTCAGCTTCACAGCTTTTAAAACTTCTAGGATGAAAATGATTTTCACCTCTTTTAATACTAGATCTGTGCAGTAAAAACAAAACCAAAACAAACAACACACCAAAAAATACCCACAAACCTAAACAAAACCCCCACACACTCATCTGGGAC